>CM068742.1:7357596-7495096 GCA_035084275.1 Hydrolagus colliei | reverse complement strand
CTTTAATAGGCTGTTTGTGGGACTTGCCTTGCTGCTGTGTTCACCCACAAAAAACACAGTCGCTGCACATAGCGCTGACTGAATGAGCAGGATAGCTGGGCTGAATGGCCTCCTAACTGGAATAATAATGATTCGACTTTTTTTCAAAAAAAGGTTCTAACCGAAGGCAATGTTTAATCACTCTAGACAGTTCATGAGATTGCTGTTGAATTAAACATTTTGTCACTGTTTCTACATCGTTTGTTCATTCCTTGAGGAATGAGCACCAACGGACATAAAGCCTCCGACAGTGGTAGAAGAGAGAGAGCGAGCGAGCGAGAGAGACTAGTGCATCAGGTTCAGCCAAATAACTAGCCTCAAAGCAACAACCATCTACATCTCTCCCATCCTCCCCACCATCACATCATTCCCTTCGCAACCTGTCTTGCCCTAATCAAATGTCTGGTCACAGCATCTGTGGTGCGAATGCGATTGTTTTGTGGACTAAAAAAATACAGTTACTTTGAGTAAATCCTTGTGTATTTTGCAGGCGGTCGCATCAGCCAATTTGCCCAACACAATGTCCCTTAAACAGCCATGAAGTACAATGAATGAATTTGGTCACTCAATCCTCGATTGCTTGTGGGACACTGCTGTGAGCAATTGGCTGTCGCGTTACACCCAAGAAAGTATACATTCAATTCACTTTACAGTTCATTCTTTCACTGCTTTGAGATGTCTCGAATACATGATAAGGCAACAACAACAACAAAAAAAAAATTGCACTTATATAGCGCCTTTCACGTTGGGAGGACGTCCCAAAGCGCTGAACAGTCTGGTCAAGGCACTGTATCAAATTAACGGATTTATTACTATTATTTTGTCCTTTGGTAAGGAAGAGAAACTAATTTCTCTTTTCCATGAGACATGGAAAATTGTGTCGTCCTTGATTGCTAAATTCTTGTCATATTTTCACCTAGGAATTGAGTAAGGAAGGGATGGGGATGGGTGTTCGGGGTGTGGGGTGGGGTGAGGGTTGGGAGGGATTATTGTGGGTTGAAGCAGCTGAATTGATTTCCTCACTGGAGCAAGCTCACCTCCTTTTATGCCGCCACTGAGCAGGAACGATGTCAAACACAGCAAAACATCTTTCAGGTGTGTGGAGATGTGTGGAGACAGAAGGTCCTTTGAGGACAAGAGAGCAAGGAGAAACGGGAAAGAGAATGAAACATTGCTGAGACAATCAGTCAAAACAAAGATGCAATAACGCAATGAAAGCAGTTCTGAACCTCAGCAAACTCTCCCTCCTTATGCCCCGATTCTCCTCGTTCATGTGGATCTCGGGTTGGCTGGCTGGAAACACAGTAGGAAACATCCCAGAAAGTCTAGTCAATGGAAAGCTGGGTGATTTAAGCCGGTTAAACTCCAGCAATGATCCCCCCACCCCACAATGACACACACCCTGTCCTCCACTCTCATTGCAATAATAATAATACCAGTTTTCACACTGCCGTGTGAAAATTGGCTGCCGCATTTTGCCCATAAAATATTACAACAAACAGCAGAATTACATTGGTATAACGCCTTTCACATTAGGCTAAACAGTCAATTCACTTCACAGTGTGTTCTATGAAGCGCCTTCAGGCATCCCAATGAGGTGATAAATGTGACATAAATAATAATCCCTCGAAAACCCCCCCAATAATAGATTGGTCATTTCGATCCACGCCTGTTTGTGGGACACCTCGATTGGTTGCCCTCGCACCAGACATACCTCTACCTGTGCACGCACATGCACAAACCCCCACGTAACATTAGAGAACGCAGATATATATTCTGTGAAGCGCTTTGAGGCATCCAGAAGATGTGAAAAGCGTTACGCCAAATATAGGATTATTATCAAAGCGCTATATCAAATGCAAGGATTATTATCATTATTAGTCTATGTACGCCACCCATGCCTGAAAACTTTCCTGCGTTTGGAATGAATGCACACTTCTGCACCTAGAACTGCGATATGCACGCGTGTTGTACGAGAAAAGTACCGGAATCTTGTTATGAGCGATTTGCTCGTGCTGCAGACACATCTCTTCGCCTCTGCACACACGTACACAAACCCACCCATAATATTAGAGAACGCATAAGTACAAAATAACCAGCCACAGATCCAACAGGAAGTGTTGGAAGTGGAACTTCTTCACACGAAAAGAGAATGGGGAACTCACTGCCGGGAGCTGTGGTTGAAACAGAAGGCTTCAGCATATTTAAGGGGAAACTTGATGCGTACATTAGAGAGAGGGAATGAATGCGTGTAGGAGTTTGGAATAGAGGGGCGTAGCAGAGGGGAGTAAGAGGCTCGTGTGGGAGTATAAACACCGACACAGACTGAATGGCCTGTCTCCGGGCTCTACCACTCTTTGTAACTGCATGAATATTTCATTGAAGTCAGGCCATGTCTGAAAAGACACAGTCAATTACTCACATATCTAAAACCATGAAAATTTAAATGCTGAACAGGAACTCGCATTAAAATGTGATTTGAATGTAATGGGAGAGCCCATCTCAATCCTCTTAAGTACACATTCTATTTCCATACTTTTTTTTTGTTCTTAATGCTTATCAGCAAAATTCACTTACCAACCACTCACCTTCAACAGAAACTTGCCAATTACACCTGCTCCGCTCATCTGAATTCAAGTGTCCACCTGATTCAGTTGCTCGTGCTCTCACCTCTGCGTCATAATAATAATAATCTTTATTAATCCTTAATAATATAATAATAAGAAGAATAATCCTTGCATTTAATATAGCTCCTTATCGTATCACTCAGATGTTTCAACATGCTTCGTGGATTATGTAAAATGTAGTGACTGTGCATTTTGTGCCGCATTTCGCCCACGAAATACATTCGATTCACTTAGTTTGCGCTTTGAGAGATCTCGACAATGCGATAAGTCGCTATGTGAAATGCAAAGGATTATGATTTTCCTTTGCTCCCTAGCAGCCTGGGGTCCCAACATGGATCATTAATCTGATCAATCCTGAGTGAGATAATTACAGCAAATTCATGACTACAAAGCGAGCAAAATATTGCACTTTTTTGAAATTCGCTTTTATTGGAATTGTAGCTCACTCTAAGCTTCCTTTAATACTTTCCAGGACTGCAACATGAATTTATTGACTAATTGCCTCATCAAATTTCTTATTTTAATTTCGCTTGGTGCAGTGATTGAGCCATTCTATAATAAGTATAATCATACTTGTGGTTTGATATAGCGTTTTTTCACATCTTAACAACGTCTCAAAGCGCTTCACAGAATATACCGTAAAGTGAATTGACTGTATATTTGTGGGTGAAACTCGGCAGCCAATAGCGCACAAACAGTCAGGGATTGAAATGACCAATTTATTATTGTGGGGTCTTTTGGAGGGATTCTTTCTATCATTCTGGAATGTACTGCCTGAAAAGGTGGTGGAGGCCAATTCGATAACAACTTTAAAAGAGAGGAGGGCATTTATTTGGGGAGGACGGGTTTGCGAGGTTGTGGGGAGAGAGCCGGGGAGTGGGATTAAATTGCTCTTTTTAAAGATCTGGCACAGGCTCGATGGGCCGAATGGCCTCCTTTTGTGCCGTAAGATTCTGTGAGGTAAGCGAGGTAAATGCCCAAGTCCCAGAAACAGCAACAACAAATTGCGTTCCTATGGCACCCTTCGTGTAAGAATAAGAAGATTACACAGTTGATTTGGATGAAGAAGATCCCGAGGCCCACCTGATCTCATCCTCCAGAACACCCAACTGCCCAGCCTCTCATCACAGCATTGAGCTGCTTTTTAAAGGAGGGCCAGTGACCTGGCGTTCGCCACCCTTCCTGGTAACATGTCATTCATTATTACGGTGTTGTCACAGGCGAGAGGCTATGGGTTCGATTCCCGGGCAGTGCAAAACATTATACTGTACAAGTTTCCTAAGCGGTAAATAGGAATACAGTCGTTCATCCATTTCCTGGGGTAATAATCCCTCCAGAATAAAAATGTGGTCACTCAATCCACGACTGTTTGTGGCACTCTACTGTGTGCGATTGACTGCCCTGGTTGCCCACTGTTTGCGATGAAGCACTGTACCAAGCGCAAGGTTTGTTATTAATATCTGAGTAAAGAAGAAACTTCCTGGTGTCAATCCTGAACTTGCCCTTTACAACTCTGAACTCGTGTCCTCTCATTCTTCCATCTTGTTGCTTCATAAAGTACAGTATTGATCTGGGTTTGCGTTTTGACTGCCAGTGGCAATGTTATATGCCTCTGAGATTTGGTTTAATCTCAGTTGAGATGACAGTTAGTCTCAAAACTTTGTCTCGCAGTGCAGTGCAAGGTGGAAGGCATCCTCTCGACGTGAAAGGAGCTATATAAATGTAAGTTTTGGTTGAATGATTGAAGAGCAACAAAGCTGTTCCCCAGTGTTAGAAGAATGAGCTTTGAGTAATGATTGAACCAAACTGGTGCTCTTAGGTCTTGAGAGAAAAGTTTGCTGAGGAAGCCATATAGAGGTGTAGCACATTTTATAATGGGTTTGAAAATGTAAACCCACAACAAGGTGGACTGAGACGGAAGAACGAGTGTTGCAAAGCGGCAACACCAGGAAGTTTTTCTTTACCCAGAGGGTGAATTCATGTCTAGAACAGGGTTACCAGGAAGGCAGGTAAGGCCAGGACACAAGGACTCAGTAAAGAAACTGCTCGATGCTGTAATGGGGGGGAAAATAGGTTGGGTGATCTGCAGGGATGGGATCAGGTGGGCCCTGTTCAACCAAAGCAGGGACTGTTCCCACTCATGTTAACCCTGCAAGCCAAAGCCTGGATGGGTAGGTTGGTCCTGGCTAGGCAAGCAGTGGGAACGCTTACCAGACCCTCACTTTGAGACGTCCGGATGACGTGATGAGGTGCTATGTCAAACACAAAGGTTACTATTAGTGGCAGTGGTATGACGTGTCCTCCCGTGCTGTAGATTTTTATGTTTCAACGTTGCATCAGAAAATGCTTTACTGGATTCAATTGTAACGTGCAATGGGCAGCCAACTTCCACAGAGAAACAGCGGCTCCAAATTCTATACGGTTGGGGGTTGGGGGGGTGGGGGTTGTCAACCAGGACACTTGGGGGGTGGGAGGTGGGGGGTGAGGGGAAGAGAGAAACTCCCTTCCTTTATCATGTTGTGCAGTGGGTTGCCTGGTGATGGCTGCTAAATGCTGAGGGGACTGGGGGGGGAGGCTGGACTCTCCGGGGAGCACTGCCTGTGAGACCTGGGCTCCGTCCTCATCACGTTGTGGTGCAGCTGCCTCCGCTAACTGGAGAGATCACTGGGGAAGCAGGCTGGATGAGCAGGACTGTTAGTTGTGTGTGATTAATAGGACCTGACTCCGCCGGGCTCCACGGACAGGAGGGATCCGTCGGCGCGGCAACGTGAGATTAATACTGAAATAAGCAGATGAAGCACTTAGGCTTCTCTGCCTTCTCCCTCCCGCCCTCCCCCATCGTTCTCCCCTTGAGCTTCTCTCCCCGTGATGATAGTAATAATCTAGTCATTCGATTATAGCGCCTTATCACGTCTTCAAGACGTCTCAAAGAGCTTCACAGGATATAGTGTAAAGTGAACTGACTGTGACTAGAAAGTGATCTGCCAATTGACTTTTAACAACCCAGTTTCTACTTATCAGGTATCAGGGGTGTGGAGGTCCTCTCCGCGAATCCAAACTAGGTCACTCGCTCGTGAGGCGAGTGCTCTAATCACTGCCATACTGGACTTCACATGATCTTCGCTGCCTCATTACTGTAGATGTAAGCCTGGCTATCTCATTAGTACTTTCCTCTCTGAGTTAAAAGGTCACAGGTTCAAACCATCACCCCCACACGCATACACAAACACCTCTCACCCACCCATGTTGAGGACGTTGAGTTCAATGCCCAGGCTTGATCTCCCCATCTATGTCCTGTATAGATGGATGTTGGATGTTAATGATCTTGCGGCACTATTGGACAGGAGAAGAGTGCCTGGTGCCCTGGTCGACAATCCCTGGGGTGAATTGGTGGTTCATTTGTCGGCTGTTTCCAAGGCATTTCTCTGAGCAAATTCGCTGTGATGTTTGAAGGCAATTACCTGTGAGGTGCAATCTTTGAGGCGTTTCGACTTGTGCTATCAAGCTCTTCTTTCCTGCCCTGCCCAGCCTTTCCCTAACCATAATCCCTGTCTTCATGACATGAGGGGCTGTTCAGGACCTAGAGATAGTGCTGAGAACAGCAACGAGGCTGATTCCTGGTTTTAGAAGAATGAGCTGGGAGCAATAATTAGCTCGGGCTCTTCAGTCTTAAGACAAGATGACTTAGAGGGACCCCATGGAGATATTTAACATTTTACATGGGATTGAAAAAGTAAACCTGGTAGTTTGGGATGCACCAAGGCAGTAGAACGAGAGGTCACAGGTTTAGAGATGTAAAGGAGCAATTTCAGGACCGACACCAGGAAGTATTTCTTTACCCAGTGGATAATTAATGATATGAACAGGGTTACCAGAGTTTAGCAGGGGTTGAGGCCAGGACACAGGAATGCATTTAAAAAGCAGCTTGATGCACTGATGTGGGGGATATTTGGTTGGATGTTCTGGATGAACGAGCACCCAACTCCCAGCTAAGATGCAAACCCTTCACAGGAAAAACAGCTTTGGACATCCTCCTGACATGAAAGGCCCTATACAAATGTAATTTGTTATTGTTGGTGATGGTAATGAAAATCTTCCATATATAATACATAAGAAGTCACATAAAATACTGTCACTTGCTCACATGGAGAGTGGTAAGTGAGTGAAGCCCATCATCACTGAAAGCTGCACAGGCAGAATAGATGAACTGTCAACTTTAGTGATTGTGTGTTTAGAAGGGCAATGGAGAGATACATGGAGCCATAGGAGAATTGAAAAAGAAAGACAATAATAATCCTTGCGTTTGATACAATGCCTTACCGGGTCATCAAGACATCTCACTTGCATAGTAGGATTTTCTGTAAAGTTCAGCCAATTTTGCACACAGCAACACGCGAGCAACATGAAGTTGATGAACAATTTTGTCTAGGGGATTGTTGCCAGGAGACTGGGAGCGAGAAACTCCCTTCTCCATTTCCTTAGTTCCAAAGGATCTTTAACATCCACCTGAACAGGCTTTGATAAGACAAAGCTCTGCTGTGATGTGATTAGGTTTCTGTCTAGGTGAAGGTTTGAGGCAGGAGTACACACAAAGAGGATTCATTTTTAGCTTTCTGTGGGTGGGAATCTTTTTTTAGCAGGTGCACGGAAATAAAAACAGCCTTGATTTTTCCAACGCGCTCCTCGCCAGTTTCCCCAGCTCCACTGTTAGCAAGGTTCAAATGATTCGAAACTCACCGGTGCCACGGTCCCCACAAGCACTGAACCCAGTCCTTACCGGGTTCACCGGGTGTCATTCCCGCAGAATGGAATGATTTCAAGATCCTCACTCTTCACTTTGTGAAACTCCCATCCCAGATTCCTTCCCAGCTTGCTCCCTCCCTCCTGCCCTTTCTTTCCTTGTCTCAAACACACCTCTTCGACCACATGGTCTCTCCTCCTCCTCCTCCTCCTCACCTTGGCTTCCACCCCCATCTCTGTTGCCCACCCACCGTCATTGTGACAGCCCTGTATAGACGTAAACGATCATTGTTGAGTCCGCTGTGGGAGAGATGCCAGGAACTCACTGGGTGGTGAGAAATGAGTTGGATGCGAGCCAATGTGTGCTGAGTCTCTCACTGGGTCTCATTTACTTTCAGTCCATAACAAGCTGTGCTGAACTCAGTCCATGATGAGTCCTGTCTCTGTGGCTTTCATTTATTCTCAGTTTCCTTGTAACAAGCTGAGCGTCAGTCAGGCCTGGCTGAGAGCTGTCTCACTGCGTTTGGTTTGATCTCATTCTCTCTTCAATAGGATGGACTGTAGGCACTTCCCAGTGGGGTCTGCCTCCGTGGTCACAACGTGGTCCCCATATACTGTATTCTGAAAGGCTGGAGAAAGGTCTCGGTAGTGAAGCCTGTTGGCCCCATTTATACTCTTGGAGGCCAGAGTAAGGTACTTCAGTGCTGACACCCCATTTACTCAGAGTGGCTGGAGTAAGACCTATTAGTGATGAGGCCTTATCATGTTGATATGTTTTAAACAATTTATAGCAACAGTCAGTGTTGAGTGTTTTAACTCTGTTTTAGAAAATGAAAAGAGGCGTGAAAAGTGCTTCACAAATAATTACTATCCAGTGGTGAGAGAGAAAGAATGAGAGACCTGCAAAGAAAAAGAGAGTGGGAAAGGGACAGAAGGTGAAAGAAAGAGAGTGAGTAAAAGAGAAAGAAAGACAGATTTAGCTGGAGAAAGAGAGGGTAGACGGGAATAGCGAAGGTGGACTTGCGGAGAGTGTAAACTTCAGCATGGACTAGTTGAGCCAAATGTGTTGTATCACTCTGAGTAAGAAGACGGTTGAGGGGAACAATTCCTCTAGGCACGTGAAATATGAAACCAGCCCAGATAAAGGGAGCCTTGATGACAACATCAAAGTCAAAGGAGAACGGGGATCTGGAGGATGGGAAAGGAAATGAGCGGAAAAGGAACGTCAGGGTAGAAGTCAGGTCTAAGTTGGTCAAAAAATGTGGAATAATTTGCGAAGAAAGCAATGGAGTGAAACCTCAGCAACAACTTGCATTTAAAGCCCCCCCATTGGATCAACTCCAAGATAGTAATCATTAACTCTTGCATTCGATATTGCGTCTTATCACGTCGTTCAAAGTCTCAAAGCACTTCACATAATGCAGTACATTGTAAAGTGCATTGACTGTGTATATTAATGTGAAGGAACTAGGTAGCCAATTGTGAAACTAGCCATAGTGTAATGTGAACAGTGTGGATCAAGTGAACACATTTTTTGAAGGAATTATTACCCCCAGAAATCAATCTGCCAATCTGTGGAGTAAGGAAAGTTGACCCCACATTTGGCCCTGGCAGGAAACGAACCTGGGTGCTCTCGCTTGAGAGGCTAGTGCCTTGACCACTGAGCTACAGAACTTCAAATCCCTCCGTGGTCTCATCTCAGCTCCCCGCTCCATACCCTCATACAAGCCACATCTCAAGGCAATGCTCAGATTGGCTGCGGCGTTCGCCTACAAAACACACTATCACTGCATTTTACAGTAAAATCCTGTGAAGTGTTATGAGACATCCTCCTGATGTGAAAAACGCTCTGTCAAATACAAGGATTATTTATTTATCCTTAACCTGCAGAGTGTGTTTTTTTTTAAAAAAAGCCACTCATTACTTCGCAAAGCAATAGTTCTGCCATTCGTCTCAGAGGAAGCCTATTGTCCTGGCAATATTAGTGTAATTAGGGCAATTTAACTGAGCGTTTGTTTGTACTCAATACAAGCAGTGCAGCCTCAACAACTGCGTTATTGATCTAATTCCCAAATTCACAAACACTGGTCTGTCCGTACTTCAAGCAAATGAGCGAGATGGATAGTGATTGATTATGCACAAAGCCTGGACCCTGTCACTGAAGTCAGACGTATGGCGTTCTGGCAAAGCGAAGGTTACTTACTTTTTAGGCAGAAACTTCTAAGTTGAAACCCACCTTCGGGCACTTTGAGCCTGGAGTCTGGACAGACGCTCCAACGCTGCATTGACAGAGTTGTGGTCATTCGGTTGAGACCATCAATGAGGACATTTCGATGTCCACCCGATCGAGCACAGACGGGACCTCAGTGTGTAACGTGATCCAAAGGACAGTAAAGAGCTCCTCACACAATTGCAGAGTGAATTTAGAGGAAGAACGTAAGAGAAAGGCAGAGTGAGTGAGTGGGTGGGTGAGTGAGTGAGTGAGTGAGTGAGTGAGTGAGTGAGTGAGTGAGTGAGTGAGTGAGTGAGTGAGTGGGTGAGTGAGTGAGTGAGTGAGTGGGTGGGTGGGTGGGTGAGTGAGTGAGTGAGTGAGTGAGTGAGTGAGTGAGTGAGTGAGTGAGTGAGTGAGTGAGTGAGTGAGTGAGTGAGTGAGTGAGTGAGTGAGTGAGTGAGTGAGTGAGTGAGTGAGTGAGTGGGTGAGTGGGTGAGTGGGTGAGTGGGTGAGTGGGTGAGTGGGTGAGTGGGTGGGTGGGTGGGAGGGAAGGAGCAACAGACAGATAGAGAGAGAGAAACAAGACAAAGATGGAGAGCACGAGAAACAGAGAGCGTGAATGAGAGTGAGAGCGAGAGACTAAGTCCTCAGGGAAATATGCTCTGGTGTGGCAGGAATCAGCCTTCTATTTGAAACATCTAAATTGTCAGGTTGAAGAGAGGGAGCTCGCAGGGAGGGAGGTCGCTGGGAGAGAGAGAGGTCGCTGGGAGAGAGAGAGAGGTCGCTGGGAGAGAGAGAGGTCGGAGGGAGAGACAGAGGTCGCACAGAGGGAGAAAGGTCCCAAGGGGAGAGAGAGAGAGAGTTTGCCCGGAGTGAGGTCGTAGGCAGATCGCAGCTGATACCCCTTCCCTTGCATCTTAATAGCTGGGGGTTTGTTGAAAGCTAATGAGAGCAGGAGGTGAGGGTGCTTGTATTGGATAGTGCCAGACAACTCCAGGCCTTTGGCTTGTGAGGCTAAGGAGCAATATGTGGAGAGAGATGGGCAAGGGACAGGGTGATAGAGGAGAGACTCAATTCACCCTGGATCACACGGCCGTTTGTGTTTAATAATAATAATAATCCTTGCATTTGATATAGCGCTTTTCACATCTTATCAACGTCTCAAAGCGCTTCACAGAATGCAGTGTAAAGTGAATTGACTGTACATTTGTGGGCGAAACGTGGCAGCCAATTGCGCACAGCAGCATCTCCCACAAACAGTTGTGGATTGAAAATGACCAATTTTATTATTGTGGTTTTTTTTTGGGGGGGGATGGATTATTATTAGGCATGTAGAGTAAGGAAACTTGCCCAAGGTCTCACCCTGACCTGCCTGGATTCGAACACAGGATCTCACGCTTGTAAGGCAAGTGTTCTAACCACTGAGCGACAGGAGCTAGGAGTTTTGAAAAACTCTGTGGCCACTGCTCAGCCAATGATGACACCAGCTTGCACCTATACAATACCTGACACGACTCAGAGCATTATAGAGTGGCAGGATCAGACGCCGAGCAAGGAAGAAGTGGGTGGGTGGCATCTCAAAGCGCTCCACAGGATTCGCTGTAAAGTGGTGTGACTGTTTTATGGACTGTTCAATCTGTCCTTACAGTAATTTATAGGTCTTAAGATGGGATGTACAACAATACCTTGCAGTTATACACGCCGCTCAGGTGAGGTAGCGTCCCAGAGCGCTTAACAGTGGAGGTCTGGAGGGATGTACAGGAGGCTGGAGCCATCTTAGCCGAGAGTCGCTGGTAAAGACAGATGTCTTGGAGGAGAGGGAATGGTGAGGAAGAGGGCTTAAGGCAGGTAGTCCCAGAAGGTAGGAACAAGCCTAGCTTTTTGCAAATACCATCAAATAACATCTTGCCGAGCAGTCCGGGATTCTCATTTCGAGCTGATTTCCGTCTGCTTTTAATTGCCGGGAGAGAAAGAGGCTGTTTGAGCTCGCCTTGGATTTGCATGATAATAAATATGTTGAAACCCTCGTTTAATGAATCCAGACACACAACATATCTTTTCATTACGCGAAGCAATCGAGTGAGGAGGGTAAATGGTTTTGTTCTCATTGCGCTTCCTTGGGGCGAGTTACTTCTCGAAGAGCTGAAAAAACACAACAGAGGGGCCCCTGTTTTGATCGGCCTCCGGGTGAGACTTTAACCGAGACTTTAATGTGCCCTGTTCAGGCTCAAAGAGAAGGACGTCTCCCTCTCAGGGTGCCCTGACCGACACTCTCCCAGTTAGCATCGATCACTTTGTGGCTGTTTGCAGGACATTGCATTAAATTGTTGCCTGTCACATTCATCCACAAAACGCAGTCACTATACTTCACGGTATATCCTGTGAAGCTCTTTGAGACGTCCACCCGCTGTGATAAGGAGCAATATCAACATCAAATTAGCCTCTCTCTTTGCTTCCTCTCTCTTCTTCCCTCTCGTTCTCAGAACATACCCCGCCACACCCCTCCCCCCACATCCTCTCTTGCTCACTTCCCCCCACCTCATCCTCTCTTTCTCCTAACCCTTTTTTTCTCTCTCTTTTTGCTTCCTCTTGTTTCTCACTCCCCCCACCCCCCCCCCCACCCCCACCACCACTCCCCTGCCAACACCCCCCCCCCCCCCCCCCACAACCACACCACCACCTCCCCCTCTCTCTTAATTTTCTCCGCTCTCCCTCTCTTGCCCTTTCTCTCTTCTCTTTTTTTCTCTCTTTCTCTCTCGCTCTCTCTCTCACATTATCCCTCCCTCTCCCTCTCTCTCTGACGCAATTCAGCGGTGGGGAGGGGATGTCTCGGGGATTATGAAGAATTGCAAAACAAATGACCCCATGTCGATCTTCTAAACCATTACTCAGCTGAACCTCCTGTACCGTCAGCGCAGCCGGCTACGCAGATGGGAGCACTGCTCACGAAAACCCTTGGCTGAGCAAATTCACTCGGAAACAACTGCTCGTTCAATTCTGTCCATTCAGCATCTTGAACCTGTTTTTTCGGGATTTCTTTATTGAATGTGTACCCCCCCCCCCCCCCCCCCACCCCACCACACACACTGCACACTTCTCTCCCCTGTGAGCAGTCGTAGAATCTTACAGCACGGAAGGAGGCCGTTCGACCCACCGCGCCTATTTCGACTCTTTGAAAGAGCTATTCACGAGTCCCACTCCTTCACTCTTTATGTGTGCGTGCGTGGTGTGTGTGAATTTATACTGTGTGTGTATACGTGAGAGTATCCAGCAGCTTGAGAAATCCTCTCAACGTGAAAGGCACGACACCAATGTAATTTTGTTGTTGTATATGTGTGTGTGTGTATCTAATATAATAATCCTTGCATTTCAAGTACAGTAGCGGCTTATCATGTCGTTGAGACATCTGAAAGCATTTCGCGGAGCATGTTAGAAAGTGGATTGACTGTGTACTCTGTGGGTGAATTGTGGCAGCCAATTGTACACAGCAATGTCACACAAACAGTCGTGGAATGAGTGATGACATTTTTTTAAAAAAAAGGGGATTATTACCCCCCAGAAAGCAATCTGCCAATTGACTCACAACCGGGTTCCAATTACTGCAAAATTACACAGGGGCTTGTGGAGTAAGGAAACTTGCCTCATGTTTCGCCCTGCAAAATGGAATCAAACCCTTTCTCCTCTCATTTGCAAAGCTATCGGCCGCCCATGTGCGCATGTGTGAATTGTGTTTGTATGTCCTCCTATGGGACGTTCTCCCGACACTCCACAAATGTAATTTTGTTAATTGTTCAATGTGTGAGTCTGTAGTGTGGATGTGTGAGTGTATATACATGTGTGAGTGTGTATGTGTGAGGGTGTGCGTGTGTATGTTTGTGTATGTGTGTATGAGGTGGGGGGGGGGGGGGGGGGGGGTTGTTAATGACCTCCGGAGACTTTTAGACAGAAAGCACTGTAACCTTCTCAGAATCACCTTGTTATAAATAAAGTTGACATAATCTAATGAACAATGCTTTTGTATACAATCCAGTGGGTTGTCAGAAGGAATAAGTGGAGCTCGACCCATGGGGATTAGGGAACAGTTGCCTCCTGCCTGCCCAGCCTTTATTCTTCTCCTCCTCCAGCCACCAGGCTCTCAAACAAGCAATCCTTGCAGACACCGTGCATTTGCCTTATCGCACCGTTGAGACACTTCAAAGTGCTTCACAGGATTTACCGTAAAGTGTACTGACTATATCATTTGGGGGAAGGGGGTGGCAGCCATGTGTCCCACAAAGACCTATGAAGTGAGCAGACGTTAACCAAAACATATCCCAGATCACTGCCCAGATCCTCACTTACAGCCTCTGAACCATTCTGTGGTGTAATCAGAGCCTCTGTGTGAATCCCGTGTGTGTGTGTATAGTGCGTCTAGGTACGTGAGTGTGGGTGTGTGTGTATGAGTGCATATGTGTGAAACGCCTTGAGACATCGTGACATCGTCATCATGCACTGTATGAAGGACAAAGGTTATTGATGGCTTTAAACGAAAGTCAGCGTTGTTGTGGTTGCTGTTGTCCCCAACTGGGGAGAAAGAAAAATGTCCGAGAAGGTTGTGAAGCAAAGATTCCCTGTTCTCTCTCAGCCAGGCGTAGAGCAGCTTGTAACTTTTCGGGAAGTTAAATCTTATTGTGTCAGCTGCTCTGCGCAGCTCAATATGCCAGCTGAAATGCTGACATGCTTCAGTAATTAATTTCAGTTCATTCCTTGTAAATATGTCTTAAAGTAAATTAAACAAAGCTGGACTCGGTGCTCGTGAGTCAGGCGCAGGCGTTGCTGTTAAATCCCAATTAATGCATGATTTGGGCGTCCCCAATCCTATTGGTTTTAATTACTTTGCGGATTCCCGACACCTTTAATTCCACCAAATCTGATGGATGTTTTCTTTGATATGATGATGAACTCAGAGTCACTCAGTTCTGGCAGAGAGGGCTGTTGAGCTGATGGGTTGCAAACCCTCCCCCTTTGATTTCCCTCACTGCCTTCATCCCTCCTGCCGCAACCCCTTTCGCACTCTTTCTATATTGTCATTAGATATTCAACTACTGTCAGCGCAATCCTTTAATAATCTTGTATAATAATAAATAACGATACTATAATCCTTGCATTTGATATGGCACTTTTCACGTCTTCTAGACGTCTGAAAGCGCTTCACAGTATATATTGTGAAAGTGAATTGACTGTATGTCTGTGGGCAAAACGTGGCAGCCAATTGCGCACAGCAGCGTCCCCCACAAACAGTCGTGGATTGAAATGACCAATTTTATTATTGTGTTTTTTTTGGAGGGACTATCATTAGGCTACGTATCTCGTGAAGCGCACGGAGGCATCTCGATAATGTGATAAGATGCTTTAACGAAAGCAAGGATTAATATTATTATCATTCAGGTGGGATACTGTGTATGCCTACAAATACATAACATCTTCCATTGACAAAGTGCCCTTCATGGGGGTTGGCACCAAGTTAGCAATGTAATAGTGGGGAGCTTTCCATAGCTCCCAAACACAGCAATGGGTTTCCATGTACCTCAGAGTCTGGTGAGGATGTTGGCCGGGGGAGTATAGGGAAGAGTGTGAGTGTGGGGTGGGGGTGGGTGGGGGTGGAATGGGGGTGCATGGGGTGGGGGAGTGCGCGAGAGATGGGTTCACAGAGCTGTAAATGACCAATAAACAAGGCTAAAAAGTTACCTCGCAGCCTGATGGGAAGTGGGATTGAGAATGTGGGGTTAGGAGGGGGTGTGTGCGTGAAGGAGTGATTAATTGGTCAGCACAGTTAGATTCCTATACACGCGTTTACATTTCGGATCATTAGACATAGTCAGAGATGTGAAACGTTCAAATAAAATTGTTTAATAAATCAATTATATCACAATGTTGGCTTTGGTCCCATCTGATCTCATGCTTTCCAGAACACCCACTGTACCATGCCTCCTCCGTGGGGAGTGAGAACGGTACCTTCAATCTGCCAGCCAGCCAACAGCCCCAAACAATCATGGTATTTTTAGTCAGGTGGAATTAGGACGTGAATGACAGGGAGGTTCTTACGTAACACAGATACAACCTGACGTTTTAATAAACTTGCTAGATCAAAGGTGGACAAGACAAGGTCCATAGGGAGTTTGTCACAATGATAAAACATCATCAGGACTTACGGTGCAGAAAAGGGTCATTCGACCCATCATCCCGGCTCTCAGAGCAAAATGGTGCGGGTGTGTTTGGGGGAGGTGGGGGAATGGGGATCCTGGCTGACATGTGGGAGGGTGGAGAGCTTGGGGAGAATGTGGGGGGGAGCATGGGAAAGATATGAGGGGGGAGTTTCGGGAGGATGTGCGTGTGGGGACGGGGGGGCGACGGGAGGAGTTTGGGGAGGATGTTGACGAGGGGAGCATTGGGAGGATGTGAATGGGAGGGAGATGGGATCGGAGCTGTGAATGAAATGCTTTGAGACATTTCACCCCTTACAGGGGCTGTGTGTACGTGTGCGTGTAAAAAAAACAAGGGATTAGTGTTGACATGCACCAGGTTCCTCAGGGGGTCTGCACTGGATCGTAATAAAAAACTGACAGTAACCTTTATAATTTCACTGCCAAAGGACTGAAGGAAAGCTGACAAAGATTTCTTTTTGTGTGCGTGAAAAACAATTGAAATGTAACCTTCTCCTTACCCAAAGATGGGCTTGCTCCCCCCCCCTCCCCGATCCACCTCACCCTCCAAACAAATCTTCCTAAAACAATAATAGAGACACTTAAAATATGCAGTAAGAGGGACTCGTGGCTGTGATTTACAAACCAATAAAACAAAAAGCACTTCAGAACAGCAATTCCGTTCGGTCGTTCACTTCGCAGCTTATTGCAAGACACGAACAGCCATGCGCACGTTGGTCTGTGGCATTCGCCTGCACAATACACTGGATTTACAGTGAAGCGTGGTGACTGTGTACAAATGGCCGCGGACAATTTGCACGCAGCAATCTCCCACAAACAGCCATGAAGAGAATGGCACCTTTTATCTGGGGGATTGTTGGCCAGGACACGGGGAGAGAGAATTTGACCTTGTTTGAATGTCTAACCCGAGAGACGGTTTCTGCTGACTGCGGAGTGTTCCCCCAGCACTGCTGTGGAGTGTCGGCACGGTGCTATTTGAGTCCCAAGGTCCGATGGGGGATTTGAACCCACGTCCTTCTGGGAATTGAACCCGCGACCCACGAGGCGAGTGTGCTAGCAACTGAGCCAGGCTGTTACCCGAAATAGGAGCGCCGCAGGCTAAGACCAGCTTGAATTCGTAGAGGCGACGCCTCTCGTGGAGCGTCACGAGCGGGAACCAGTGGGTAGGGAGGCTCGGCGAGAAACAGACGCAAATGGAAAAGGGGATTAGTTGTTCCTTTCATCTCGTTTGAGAATTAAGGGATGACATGCGTCTCTTTATTTATCTCCTGAATTTTCACCGCTGGAAACGGGAAGCCCTCTCTGTTAGACAGAGGTGAGACGGTTGAAAAAGAAATTATGTTTGATATCGGTGAAGGACGCTGTGTTTTTAGGGAGCGGTGAGGCCAATCCCCATTGGGATTGGGAATCTGCTGTGAGGATTGTATTTTTGATCAGCTGGGTATCTGACCCCCCCACCCCACCCACTCGCCGTGCTCTAGAGTATCCAAACCAAACTGAGAGCTCCATGCCACGTGATACAACCAAATGCAGGGATTATTATTGTTAATAACACCTCTCACCACAATAAACATTCGCCCTTGATTCTTCTGTTCACATTTGCGATAGAGTGAGGTGGGGGCAAGGGGGAGAGTTTGGGGAAATGGTTCATACAGCCTCTCCTCGCTCTGCCCGCCCTCTCTTGTCTGGGCGGGTGGATGAACTAACTTCCTACCTGTTTTTTCCCTCCAGACCTCTTATGTGGCCTGTATGACAGCCATCCTCAGTCAGATGGACCACTCCCATTACAGCAACTACATCAACTCCTTCCAGACACGACAAGACCTCATGGTGAGTCATTCCACATGCACAAACACGCTATGCAGAACGTGGACACAGGTCATTCATCCCAACACCTGGGCCTCATACTCTAGTTACAAGGATCATTCATCCATTCATCCGTCAACACACCTATCTGGTGAGTTAGTTGCTTAACAGTTAAGGGGAAGGGAGGGTCAACTGAGATGTTGAATTTGTCATTCATTTTGTGGTTGTTTGTGAGATAGTCACAGTGCATAAATTGGCTGCCACACTCGCCCATAAAACACACATTCACTTTACAGTAAAAATCTGGAATATGATACATTTCTGTGCCAGTTTGACATGCTCTGACCTCTGAGTAAAAAAAGTTGTACTTGGAAGTACAACTTGGAAGTCAGTACTTGGAATCATACAGTCTAAGCTGACACTCCAATCCAGCCCTAGTCCGAGGTGCCGTCCTTTGGCTGAGAAACGAAACCGAGGTCCCATCTGCCTGTTCAGGCGGATGTTAAAGATCCCATGGCACATGTTGGAAAAGAGAAGGGAGTTTTTCTCTCTCCCAGTGTCTTGGTCAACAATCCCACAAATAGAATCGGTCACACACTTTTTGTGGCAGATTGCCGTGGCATATTGGCTGCCGCCCACCGTCATCAGGATACTAGTCGTGGACTTTACAGTAGATCTTTTGTAGAGCTTTGAGACGTCTCTTTGACTTAATAGGAGCTGTGTTCAATTCTGGTCACCACACTACAGAAAGGATGTGAAGGGTTATTCTCTCTGGAGCAGAGAAGATTGAGGGGAGACCTAATCGAGGTTTATAAGATCATGAGGGGTTTCGACAGGGCAAATAGAGAAAAACTATTTCCACTCGTGGGCGAATCTGTGACTCGTGGTCACAGATTTAAAATAGTTTCAAGGCGAAGTAGAGGGAGAGCTGAGGAGAATTTTTTTCACTCAGCGAGTTGTTCGAATCTGGAATGCATTGCCTGAAAAGGTGGTGGAGGCTGATTCGATAACAACTTTTAAAAGGGAATTAGATCTTTATTTAGGGAGAACAGGTCTATTAGGCTATGGGGAGCGGGCAGGGCAGTGGGATTGAATCGCTCTTTTCAAAGAACCGGCACAGACTAGATGGGCCGAATGGCCTCCTTTTGTGCCGTAAGATTCTATGAATCTATGAATCTATATCAAATGAAAAGATTATTATTCTTATTATTAATCTTCCTCCGTTGATTCGATCCCTCATCTCGACATTTGTGTAGCATCTTTCACGTCAGGAGGACGTCCCAAAGCGCAGGCTGACTGGGTGTAACATCTGAAGGCTGTAGTAACTGAGGTGTTAACCTGGTGAAAGCAGTCTCATTGATGGGGCAGCATATTTAATAAAATATTTGATGCATTGCAATTTTCTACATGACACACTGACCTCCATCCGCCATGTATCAAGGTAATGGGTTCGCATCTTGGAATTAAGCAGGGAAATGGTTTTTTAATGCGTATCCGAAGACAAATGGCTCGGCAAAGACAAACAGTCCGTGAAGTGTTTTCCACAGAGATTTTAATAGGAAATTTCATTGTTGGGAGAATAATAATAATAATCATCATCCTAGCATTTGATATAGCCCCTTAATCACATAGTTGGGACGTCTCAAAGCACTTCACAGAGTATACTGTAAAGTGAATTGACTGTATAACTTGTGGGCGAAATGTTGCAGCTAATTGTGCACAGTGCTGTCCCTCTAAACAGTTTGAGTTACCAAACTATTGTTATTTGTTTTTGATATGACACTAGACCAACAAATGACAAACGTTTAAAGATACAGTACATAATTCCCAGCAGTCACATATTCCCTTGAGGAATTAAAGTATCACGGAGAAAGTGGTTCCACCATGGCTAACTGCAGCAGTTAGGGAAAGCATAAAACTAAAAGAAGAGGCCTATAATACTGCCAAAAAGAGCAGTAAACCTGAGGATTGGGAGGGCTTCAGGGACCAACAAAGAAAAATTAAGAAACTGATTAAGAGAGAGAAGATGGATTATGAGGGCAAACTAGCTAGGAACATTAAGACAGATTGCCAGAGCTTTTACAAATACATAAATAGGAAGAGACTAGCAAAAGTAAATGTGGGTCCATTACAGGTAGAGACAGGAGGAATTATAATGGGGGATAAAGATATGGCAGTGTCGGTAAATAAATACATTACTTCTGTCTTCACTTTAGAAAGGCGCTCTAGAAATGTAATTTTGTTATTGTTGTTGTAGATGACACTGAAACCTAACCAAAAATAGAAGTGAACCAAGAAGCTAATGTGAGCAACTTGGGGAAAATTAACATCAGCAAATAATCAGTACTGTAACTAGGGAAACTGTTAAGATTAAAAAACTGAAAAATCCCCCGGACCTGATGATCTGCAAACTGGGGTTTTAAAAGAGGTGGCTGATGAGGTAATGGATGCCTTGTGTTTGATCTTCCAAAATTCTCTGGTTTCTGGAATGGTTCCCATTGATTAGAGGATCGCAAACATTAACACCACTATTTAAGAAGAGTGGGAGGGAGAAGATGGGGAACCAGTTAGTCTGACATCGGATGGTAGAGAAAATCCTCGAATCCTTAATTAAGAACGTCATAGTGCAGGGCCGTACGCAGGATTTTTAATGGGGGGGTGCGAATTGCTAGTGATGGGACCAACAATTGCCGGGGGCTTGCGGGCTGCCCCCGAAGCCCCCTCGAGGCTCCGACGTTTTACACAGTTTGAGGTCTTATTTAATCGGTTCAGAAGATCAGGAGATTAGGTGACTCATGAGGTATATACCAGGCTTCTAAGAGCCGCCCTGAACGTTTACTGGCGACAGCATCTGACAAATAGTGAGCTATATGGTACACTACCACACTGGTATCACAGACATTACTGCAGAGGCGTCTTAGGTTTAGCGGACATAGCTGGAGAAGCCGGGAGGAAACTGTCCATAGTCCTACTATCCTATGGGAACCATTGCACGGTCACAGAACACGAGGTAGACCGGCCCTAACCTACATCGATACTCTGGAGCGCGATTGGGGTATTGGCAGGCGGGAGTTGTCAGGCTGCGTGGAGAGAAGGGATCAGTGGAGAAGTGTGGTTGTCAATGCCCGAGTTCGCTCGATCAGATGATGGTGAAACTATTTTTATGCCAAATTCGTGCGACATTGATGTTTTTGGAATGTAGGTAAAATTGCTCCGGTAAATAAGGCCCTCATCTGGTAAAGAGGCCGCAAGTGGTAAAAAGGTAAAAATAGCCCCGAGGAAACAATTTTTAAAAAGTTGAACATGATATGAAGATTAATCTGGTTAAAAGTTGCTTCACTCTGGGTGCAAAATTGAATGTGAAATAAAGTAGCACTGTTTATCTTTGCGGTCATTTTTTTTTGCATGCCAGTGGACGTCTCTAAAAGCAATTTTTAATTACAGGAATACATTTTTGATAATATAAATCAAATGTGATAATCAAGACAAAACAAGAAACATGATATTTCAGAAACACGCCTATCAAAACTTAAGTCATTTTTACTTACATTTATCAGATTAAAATACGATTTCAGCTTCTACAAAGTGGTGCTACCTTTTTATGTAGTGACTGTATACGGGATGATTTCCGATTGACACACCACGTAGACATAGGCGCTAAAGCATAGGCCTACGTCCATGAGTATTTCTTTTAAAGATAGGCATTCCCGTCCAGACACATATAACTTTTTTGTTGGGTTCTCAAAAGCTTTAATTTCTCAGAAGCTTGTAAATATGTTGTCATTGTTTGCTAGCATTACAGTCACACCTCTCAAAACTTGAGCAATTTTTACTTACGGTGATCAGATGAAAAGATGATTTTAACTTCAGCAGTGGTGCTACCCTTGTGGCTGTTTACGGGATGATTTCCAAACGAGGATTTGAGTCTTGGCGCGCGCCTATGTTTATCCAGTCACGAGTCACAGACTCGCCGTGTCATTGACTCGTCTATCCACGCGGTATGTTTTGGGTAGACGCCGATTCTGGTGTGCGACTCGATAATTTTATATTAATACTAAAACATTCAAAGACGTGTGTTTATAATTTATACATAGTTTTGAAGAACTGATTGTTACACAAATGCTCAATAAATTTACTTTACTTGGTATTTAAATTTGATAAAAAATACAATTCTCTACCTCGGAAAATGTGGACCTTTTATAATTTGGGGGGGTGCATACGCACCCGTCGCACCCCCCCTGCGTACGGGCCTGTAGTGGGTTATTCAGAAGACCATAACATGGTTAGGCAGAGTCAACATGGCTTTACAAAGTGCTTAACTAATCTTTTAGAGTTTTTTGAGGATGTAACTAGCAGATTAGAGAGGGGGGAAACAGCAAATATAGTGTATTTAGATTTTCAGGAGGCATTCAACAAGGTGCCACATAAAATGCTGATACACAAAATTAGAGCCCGTGGAATTAAAGTCAATATGTTAGCATGGATCGAAGCGTGGCTAATGGGAAGAAAACAGAGTAGGGATAAACGGGTCCTTCTCAGATTGGCAGGAGGTGCCTAGTGGAGTGCCACAAGGATCACTGCTTGGGCCTCAATTATTTACAATCTATATCAATGATCTAGATGAGGACATAGAACTTGAAATATCTAAGGTCACGGATGATACAAAGCTAGGTGGGAGAGTAAGCTCCGAGGATGACATAGAAAGAATGCAACAGGATATAGAGAGGCTAGGTGAGTGGGCAAGTAGTTGGCAAATGCAATACATTGTGGAGAAGTGTGAAGTTGTTCAAGGAAAAATCAGAAAAGTGGATTCTTTGCTAGAAAGGAAACATCTAGTCTTCGTGTTCGGAAGGATTTGGGTCCTTGTACACCTGTCGCAAAAAGTTAGTTTGCAGGTACAGCAAGCAACTAGGAAGGCTAATGGCATGTTGGCATTCATTGCAAAAGGGTTAGAATACAAGAGTAGGGAAGTCTTGCTGCAACTGTATAGGGCCTTGGTGAGACCACACCAGGAATATCGTGTGCAGTTCTGGTCTCCTTATTTAAGAAAGGACGTGCTCGCCTTGGAGGGGCTGCAGTGTAGATTCACTAGGTTGGTTCCTGGGATGAGGATGTTAACCTATGAGGATAGGTTGAGTTAACTAGGCCTATATTCTCTAGAATATTAAAAGAATTAGAAGTGATCTTATAGAAACCTGTAACATTATTAAGGGGCTTGACAGAGTAGATAGTGGGAGACTGTTTCCCCTGGTAGGAACTACAACTACAAACTACAACTAGGGATTTTAAGATTAAGTGTCAGCCTTTCCGAACAGAGTTGAGAAAACATTTCTTCACTCAGAGGGTAGTGAATCTATGGAATTCTCTACCCCGCAAGGCTGTAGATGCTCAGTCCTTGAACATATTCAAGCCTGAGATTGATAGATTTCTTATGGTTAGAGGGATTAATCAATATGGGGATTAAGGTAGGCAGATGGAGTCAGATTAGAAGATCAGCCATGATCTTATTGATTGGCAGGGCAGGGCCAAGGGCTGAATAGCCTACTCCTAATTCTTATGTTCTTATGTTTTTGAAGCAATTATTACCCAGCAGAAAGCTATCTGTTACTGCTAGATAAACAAGTGTGTGGAGTAAGGAAGCTTGCCTGAGGTTTTGCCCTGCCCAGGAACCACGTCCAGATCCTCTTGTTTGTGAGGCAATCACACTAACCACCACTACACCACAGAACACAATGACTAATAATAATAATCCTTGAATTTGATATTGCACATTATCATGTCTTCGAGATGTCTCAAAGCACTTCACAGAATATACTGTAAAGTGAATTGACTGCATTTTGTGGGTGAAATGCAGCAGGCAATGGCACACAGCAGTGTCCAACAAGCAATCATGGATTGAAGTGACCAATTTGTTCTTTTTTAAAGGAATTATTACCCCTGTAAAAGGGTTCTGCCATTTGGGTAAGGAAACTTGCCAATAAAGAGATGATGAGAGAGAATTCATCTCTGACTCTTGTTCATTCTAGACCCAAATTAATTTATAGATAATGAAATGAGTTGAGGATTGCTCATCTATAAATCCCTTCATGCCTCAGCACCACCATTCCTCTCTGATCTGCTCGTAACCCTCTCCTGCCTCAACTCAGTGGCTTAGACTTTACCCCCAACTTGGGAATTACCTGCCTCAGTCCAACATTATCAATCTTTAACTCCTACCTCTTCAACTGCACCTATGGTCACCTCCCCGCTCTGCCCTCGCTCAGTGCCACAGTTACTTGCTCTGAGATGCTACCCTGAGTGAGGGCCCAGGATTGGTAAATCCAAATTGTTGTTGTATTTTGTAGGGTTGAGATATATTTGAGGGCAGGTAGACAGAGAAAGAGAGAATGGGTTATTGTATGTGTACAGCATTGTACGTTAGGAGGTCGCCTCAAAGTGCTTCACGGTATTTACTATAAAGTGTAGTGACTGAGTATTATGTAGAGAGCCGCAGTGGCCAATTTATACAAACCAACATCCCCCCATCAGACATGAAGCGAGTGACAAATTTGATTCTAGCTGGAGGTGTTGGGAGACTATCCGATAGGACACCAGGGCAAGATCCATGGGATTTGTAACTCCCTCCCATCCCTCCCCACCACTCTACGTTTTAACAGGTACAGTCAGGAACTTGAGGTCTCAGTTGGATGACAGAACCTTCATTGCAGCTTGTTTCCCATCCCCAACCCACTTTCCCCCCTTTCTCCCCTTACCCCCTCTCCCCCCTTTCTCCCCTAACCCCACTTCCATGACTGTTTGTGGGACACTGCTGTGCGCAATTGGCTGCTGCGTTTCACCCACAAATATACAGTCAATTCTCCTACTCTCCTTCCCCCTACCCCGATCCCCCCCCCACCTGCTCTGGTCCCGACCTGATTGTTCAGCGCATTGGGACGTCCTTCTGATGTGAAAGGCGCGATACAAATGTCATTTTGTCATCGTTGTCGTTGTTGTTGTTGCTGCACTGGAGTGTCAGCCTGAACTGTGAGCTCAAAAAGCCTCAATTCTGTCCAGTTGCCCTCACCGCAGATTTGATATCTGACAGCGGGGGCTTTTTCTACATGTTATTAAGAGTGGAGTGAATCGTGCTTAAGACCTTGATTGAGAGACAACCAGCCGGCCTTGAATAATGTGGATTAGAAGGCTGGATTAAAACCATTGACACGCTCATTCATTTATCTTTTAGCAAGGGGCAGAAAGGAAATTAATGATTAATTAGTGTCTTCTGATCTGAAGAGGTGTCAGCCTCCATGTAAATTGGTGTGGGGGAGGCAGAGTGTTACAAGGTGGAAATTTACACTGACATTTACTGGGCTTCCTGTTGTATGTAAACTGAGTTACTGCAAAGTATTCAGTCAATTACATGCTTGTAGAGGGAGGAGGCCTGATGCTCAGTTGTTTGTGGCTATATCCAGGCATCTCATACTGTCGGGGTATTTGCCCTCAGGTGTGAGAAACACAGCTTAACAGAGTCCCATGGGTCATTATCGGTCTGTTTGGGCCGGGCGAGAGTCCCAGACATTCGAGAGTCTGAGAATCTGAGAGTTTGGGAGACATCTGCGAGTCCGAGACATCCATTCATGGTGTTACCCGCCCACAGTACCTCTCCGACCTGCTGTACCCCTATGAACCTCCCCCCCCCACTCCGTTCAGCGGGCTCCGGCCTGCTCCGTGTTCCCCGCATGACCTGCCCTACCATCGGCAGACGGGCTTTCAGCCTCTCTGCCCCCACACTCTGGAACTCCATCCCACAGTACCTTCGCCTCGCTCTTTCCCTCGCCTCCTTCAAGGCCTGTCTCAAGACTCTCTTCTTCGATCATGCCTTCTGCTGCCCTCCTAACTCTCTCTCTCCCATCCTAACTCTCTCCTGCCCACCCCACCCACCCCACTACCCACATCCATGTCTTGACCGGCACCGCCTATTTCCACCTGCGCAACATTGCCAGGCTCCGCAACTATCTCACCCCCCACGCTGCCAAAACACTCGTGCACGCGTACATCACCTCACGGCTGGACAACGGAAACTCTCTCCTCGTCGGCCTCCCCAGTTCCTCCATTCACAAGCTGCAGGTCATCCAAAACTCTGCAGCCCGTGTACTATCCCGCACCCGCCTCCGCGACCACATAACACCCACCCTCGCCCGTCTCCACTGGCTCCCCATCCTCCAGAGGATCGTTCAAGATCCTCGTCCTGACCTTCAAGGCCTTACACGGCCTTGCCCCGCCCTATTTAACCGATCTACTCTCCCCCTATAAGCCCACCCGGACCCTCCGTTCAGCAGGACTTGGCCTGCTCCAAGCCCCCCGCCCGAACCGCCCCACCATCGGAGGCCGGGCCTTCATTTTCTCCGCTCCCACCCTGTGGAATTCCATCCCCCAATCCCTCCGCCTTATTTCTTCCCTTTCCTCTTTCAAGGCCGGTATGAAGACTTTCTTCTTCGACCGTGCCTTTTGTTCCCCCCCGAACTTTTCGACCTCCCCTACGTGTTTCACCCCTTCCCGAACACTCTCCTCCCAGCTCAGGTCACACGCCTCCTGTGCAGCGCCTTGGGACGTCCTCCCGATATGAAAGGCAGTCTGCACATGTAACCTTGTTGTTGTTCCCTGAGAGCTTCAGGGAGTTTATCATGAGGCAGCAAGTTAGCACATAGCAATGTCACCACTCACAGCAATGCAGCAAATTATGGACCTCATATTATTGGGCAGGATACTGGGAGAAACACTATTCGAAGAGCATCGCAAGATCTTCAACATCCACATAAACAGTAATAGATGGGACCTCGGTTTCACATCTCATCCAAACGATGGCGTCTCTGACAAGGCAGTCCTTTGAGACGTGACTTTGCTTGAATAGTGCTGTAAGAATGCATGTTGTTGTAATAATATTAATAATCCTTGTGTTTGGTATAGCGCTTTTCATGTCTCAAAGCGCTTCACTGAATGTACTGTAAAGTGAATTGACCGTACATTTGTGGGTGAAACACGGTAGTCAATTGCGCACTGCAGCCTCCCCCACAAACAGTCGTGGATTGAAATGAACAATTTCTTATTGGTTTTTTGAGGGATTATTATCAGGCGTGTGGAGTAAGGAAACTTGCCAAAGTTTTCGCCCTGCCTGGAATTGAACCCAGGTCTCTCGCTTGTAAGGCGAGTGCTATAACCACTGAGCTGTAGGACTCCATACTGGAATGTCGGCCTGGACTGTGAGATTTCACACAATTTGTTCCCTCTCTGTGGATCGCTTGATAGTGAGGGTACTTCACTGTGCTGTTGAGACAAACAGATAATACAGGCAAATCACATTTTACCCTTGAACGGACTGTGACACTTCTAAAGTAAAACCATATAAGCTGGAAATAGCTTCTAAAGAGCTATGTTCATTGTACTGTAGAGAGAGGAATTGAGAGATTGATAGAGATGGAGGATAGAGTTGGGGGGTGGGGGGTGGGAGAGAAAGAGATGGGGGGGCAAAGAGAGAGGGGGGGGACAAATAGAGAGGGTGGGGGGAGAGAAAGAAAGAGAAAGCAGGTGGGGGAGTGTGAGAGAGAAAGAGAGCTCAGGAGAAAGAGGGGGCAAAGAGAGAGAACAGGATTGGGGAGGGTGAGGAGGGAACGAGAGAGAGAGATAAATGCAAGCCAGAGGCCATGTCTGGCTTTCGCTCTCTCTTGGATTCCCAGGGGATGAGCGTTCGAGTTATTTCTACGTGCTCCATTCCCACTAGAGAACCAGCCTCTACTCATCCTGAAAGCCTTGCGCTCCGGTGATCTTGGCTAACGGTCATGCAGATTATTTTTAATAGCATCGAGACAGCAGAAATATGGGGTTCAGGAAGAAACATTCCTTTACTCAGAGCCGACTTAACAACTGAAACAGATCACAGTCGGGTGTTTGAGGCCAGGACATCTGCCTGATACGTTGGATGTTAAAGAACCCAGGGCTCGACACAAGAGAAGAAACTTTCCCTCTCACTGTGTCTTTACCTTGAGGTCTTTATCTCAACTCCAATTACACGCCTTTGCCCTACAACCCTGACAAATAGCTATCCACCTCTTGACTGGGTGTGAGGAGGGAGGAGAACAAGGGGTTGGGGAGTGGGAGGGAAGGGAGTGGGAGGGTGGAGAGAAGTGGCAGGGTGGAAGGCAGAGAGGAGGCGAGTGGGGGAACAAGGTGTGAGGGGAGCGAGCGGATGTGTGGAGCAAGGGTGGGGAGGGGAGTAGGAGGAGTGGGAGAGAAGGGAGGGAGGATGAGGGAGCAGGGAGGGGAATATGATGGGAGGGAAGGAGGGAGGGAGGGGTGGTTGTGAGTGAAGCGGAGAGGTGAGGGGGTAGGGGACAATCAGTTTAATCAGTGTGGGAGGTATTTCGTCTCTGCTGTAACTACTGACAGGTTGCCCTGTGCCCATGTACGTAGGAGGATTAGAGCTAATCGCAATGACAGCATTTTCTCTTTGCTATTTAAGCACGTAGATACTCATAGAAAGACCCAACCTCAACACATTTTTTTTGCTGATCTATTGAAGCTGTTCACTTCAAGATTTTCTCTCCCTCTCTCTCTCTCTCTATTTCTCTCTCTCTGACATATGTTTTCCCTCTCTCTCTCTTGCTTTCGCTCTCTATTTCACTCTCTGTGTCTCTCTCTTGCTCTGTGTTTTATTCTCTCTCTTGCCTTCACGCTTTGGAACTCCATCCCACAGTCCCTTCGCTTTGCTCCCTCCTTTGCCTCCTTCAAGGCCGGTCTCAAGACCCTCCTTTTCGACTACCTCTCTGTCCTCCCTCCTCCCAACCCTGCCCCCGCCCACCCCCCCTGACCCCTGACTGTTCAGCGCCTTGGGACATCCTCCTGATGTGAAGGGCGCTTTACAAAAGCCGTTGCCCTCTCTCATTCAGTTTCTCTCTCGGCAACTTTCTCACACTTTCTCTCTCACCTTTTCTCTTTCTCACTTTCCGTGGCCATCACTCTCACACTCTCTCTCTCTCGCCATCTCTCTCGCTCTCTATCTCGCATTCTGTCTCTCTCTGCATCTTTTTCACACCCTCTCTCATTTTTTTTTAGTCTCTAATGCAATCTTTCTCACTGTCTCTCTCCTGCCACCTCTGTAACTCTCTCCGTTTCCTGCTCTCTCGTTCTTACTCCCTCTCTCACTCCCTGCCTCGATTTGGAGAAGAACGGAGACACCTATTAATAGTAGAGTCATACCGCTCAGCGGTTTGAGCGTTTGCCTCAGAAGTATAGAGTAAGGGAACTTGCCCAACTTTTCGTCCTGTCCAGGAATCAAACCCAGGTCTCTCGCTTGCTTGGCAAGATGTCTGAAAGACGTGATAAGGCGTTATGTCAAATACAGGGATTATTATTTATCGTGGAATTCCAGATAGCAGGTGGTTGAAAACTGGGCTAGGTGCGGCAGAGAGAGAGGGAGCGTGGAGAAGGCAGGTGAAGAGCTGGGTTGATATGGGTGAAGGAGAGGCATGCAGTGAGCTCTAGCAAGGACCCAGGGTTATTAAAGAGAGGTAGTGAATGAGGCTGATGGAGACAGATACGGCCAGGGATATCAGCCTTGTAGGCTTGTCAGAGAGAGGGTCAGGGAACCTCTGGAGAGAGGTTTTACCAGGACAAGCTCAGCCTGTCAGTGAAACACAGTGAAACTGTGAGACGAGCCTCGTTTATCCAGAGTGTAAAGTGGGACACACGTCATGGGGGCATAGTCACTGTCACGCTCTGTGTTGATTTATGGAGAGGGAGAGAAAGAGCGAGAGAGGAAATGGGACATATCGTTCTCATTCTATCCCACTCTCTCACTTACTCTTTTGTGTTTGTTATTCTTGTTTCTCTCTTTCTCTCGCTCGATCTATCCCGTTCTCACTCGCTTACACAATTTATCCCTCTCACTCTCTCGCTCTGTCTATTTTGCTGTCACTCCATTACACACTCAACGACTCTTTCCCCTTTCTCTTTCTCGCTCTAATTTTCGCCCACAAAATACAGTCAACTCACGTCAAAGTAATATTCTGTGAAGCGCTTTGAGGTGTCTCAATGACGAGATAAAAACATTGTATCAAATGCAAGGATTACTATTGTAACTCCATCTGGCCTAGTCTCACTGTCTCTCTCTCTCTTTCTTTCTTGTACTGTCATCTTGTAGGGCTCGTGGCTAAGTGGCAGAGGAACTTCAGGCTTCAACAGATACTTCCCGCTGCCTCTTTGAGGTTTTCCACCAATTTTCTTGCCCGGACCCTGACCTCTCCATTTTTCCCGGTAGGACTTCCTGATGGAGACCTTCATCATGTTTAAGGATCTGATCGGGAAGAATGTATACCCTGTGGACTGGCTGGTGATGAGCATGGTGCAGAACAGGTCAGTCAATGGCTCTTAACCCCCCCCCCCCCACCCCCCACCCCCGCCCCTTTCATATCGTTATTCGTGGAGCGCCTGTAGTTCAGTGGTTAGAGCACTTGCCTTACAAGAGTGAGACCTGTGTTTCGAATCCAGGCAGGTGAGGGCGAAACCTTGGGCAAGTTTCCTTACTCCAAACGCCTAATAATAATCCCTCAAAAAAAAACACAATAATAAAATTTGTCATTTCAATCCACGACTGTGTGTGGGGGACGCTGCTGTGCGCAATTGGCTGCTGCGATTCGCCCACAACTATATACAGTCAATTAACTTTACAGTATATTCTGTGAAGCGCTTTGAGACGTCTAGAAGACATGTTGTATCAAATGCAAGGATTATTATATTATTACATGATTCAGAGTCGAGCCTTCAGTCATTGTAGAACAATATTCCTTAAATTGTATGTCAATCCTGGCTCAGGTGGTAGTACTCCCACCTCTGCGTCGGAAGGCTGCTGGCCCCCACATCAGGCCTTTAAGGTCACAGTCCATGCTGACACTGCAGTGCTGGGGGTGTGATGTATAGTCGGGAGGCTTCAGGTGAGATGCTAAGCTGAGGTCCTGTCTGTGGTTTCAGGTGGATGTGAAACTTCTTGTAGCACTTTCTCTCTCCCAGGCTCCTAACCAGCAAGACCCCCAGATTGGTCATTCACTTCGAGGCTACCTGTGGGATGTTACAAAGCGCAAAATGGCCATACTGCGTTGAACCGTAAAATACATAGTCATTCCACTTTTCAGGATATCTTTCCGCTTTGCAAAAGTGATGAAGGGACAAGGTTGGGGTTTGAGCCCCATGTGGGGCCAGGAATCCACATAGTCTGATCCTGTAAATGCAGAACTGGGCTGGGCTGCGGCGTCTGTGATGTGATGTGTGGTCCTGTTGCTGAGAGGTTAAACCACATAAGATGTTAAGGTCCCATTTGCCCAGGGAACTATTCTAAAACCATTGAGAGTTTCTCTCTCCCGCTGTTCCCGGCCGACAATCCCCCTTGATCACTCACTCCATGGCTGTTTGTGGGTACGTCGCTGTGCGCAAAATTGGCCGCCACCCTCACCCACAAAATACACACGCTTTATAGAATAACCCGCGAAGATTGTTTGAGGCGTCTCAAATGCAAGGTTAATGGATGACACATTTGTCACTAACGTCATGGCTGTTTGCGGGACCTTGCTGCAAAGCAAACTGGCTGCCGAGGTTCCCCAAACAACCAAAAATGATGAAGTGCTTTGAGATGCTGTTTTTCCCCTTCTCCGGTCTCTTAACAAGAAAATCTCAGCCGAGAGAGCACTGTGTCTGTAGAGAAGGATGAGGGGAGGGGAACAAACACACACCTAATATCTTGTCAAGAGACACTCTGCCCGGGAGCATAAAATAATTATAATATTAATATACAGATGTCAAGCCAACAATGGGTGTTAATCCTAGATCGTGTCAGCCCCATCAAAGTGCTGTGATTATATGTGTGATGGGGAACCGTGTGCCGACACAATATACCTCAGTGGGGTTTCTCTCTGTTCTCGCTCCGCACGCTGCGTTTATTAATTATACGGCACAGTGTATGACGCATTAGCTCAATGCTAATATTTGGTTAAAAGGGAATGAGTGATGGGGTTCCCCTCCTCCCCCTCGGGCCAAACTGGCATTGAGTGTAGCCGGAGGAAGACGTGGGTGATTCTTTGTATTTGAAAAGATTTGGTCTCTCCTGTCACTCCATCTATCTGTCCCCACCCACTTGTCTCTCTCTCTCTCTCTTCCTCCCTCCCTATGTCTCTCTCATTTTGTGTGTTTCTCTGTCTCTGCCTCTGTTTGATGTCCTCTCTCTCTGTGATCAGAGCTCCCTCATCCTCCCAAATCTCCTCCTCCTCCAGCTGTTGATGTTGTGTCAGCTTGTTTGACAGATATCAAGGCCTGGATGAGTGCAGATTTCCCACAGTTGAACATCGGCAAACGGAAGCCATACTTTTTGGCTCCTGTTAACTTCTTCTCTCCTGTGGATCTGACCTCCTGATTCTCCTTGGGCTCTCTCTCACCGAACCTCTGCACAACTTAGATATCAGGTTCGCTCTCCAGCTTTCCTTCCGACCATACATCCATTCCCTGAACACGTTTGCTTTTTTTCTACCTCCATCACATCGGTAGCCTCTGTCCTTATCTCACAACTAACGCAGCCAAAACTCTCACCCACGCCTTTGTCGCTTCCGGATTAGACTATTCCAATGCCCTCCTCACTGGTCTCCCCAGCTCCACCATGACGTCTCAAAGCGCTTCACAGAATATACTGTAAAGTGAATTGACTGTATATCTGTGGGCGAAACGCGGCAGCCAATTGCGCACAGCAGCGTCCCCCACAAACAGTCGTGAGTGACCAAATTATTATTATCTCTTTTTAAAAAGGATTATTATTCCCGGAAAAGTGATCTGCCAATCGACTAACATCCAGTAGCGTTCCTACTTACTGCTAGGTAAACAGAAGCGTGTGGAGTAAGGTAACTGCAATAGAGCAGTTACTTACTTACTTACTTACTTACTTACTTACTTACTTACTTACTTACTTACTTACTTACTTACTTACTTACTTACTTACTTACTTACTTACTTACTTACTTACTTACTTACTTACTTACTTACTTACTTACTTACTTACTTACTTACTTACTTACTTACTTACTTACTTACTTACTTACTTACTTACTTACTTACTTACTTACTTACTTACTTACTTACTTACTTACTTACTTACTTACTTACTTACTTACTTACTTACTTACTTACTTACTTACTTACTTACTTACTTACTTACTTACTTACTTACTTACTTACTTACTTACTTACTTACTTACTTACTTACTTACTTACTTACTTACTTACTTACTTACTTACTTACTTACTTACTTACTTACTTACTTACTTACTTACTTAAGTCTATCAATAGAGCCTGGCGTCAGTAGAAAATAAATTCTAGAACTATACCTGCTGCAATAGGAGGAATTGTACATCACAGCCTGGCGTGGAGGGCGCGATGTAAATGCAAGTTGTTGTTGACAGTGACAAGGAGATCATTCCCTGCCCCCCCCCCCCCTCCCCCCCCCCCCCCCCCCCCACCCCCCACACACACACTCAATCTCAACTAGTGAATCTCCCTCTTTGAGCTCACCATCCAGGCTGGCGCTCCAGACCAAACGGGTGGGGGGTGGGGGGAGCGATGCAATGTCAGAGCTGCCATCGTTTGGATGAGACGTTTGAACCGAGCTCCCATCTGTGCCCCATTCAGTTTGATGTCAAGGATCCCGCAGGGTGTTATTGGAAAACAAAAGGGAGGTCCTCTCTCTCGATAGCTCGGCTGGCAATCCCTCAAACAGTAACAGGCGTTCGCTTCACGGCTGGTGGTGCACGTGGCGTTACTGTGCATATATTGGCTGTTGAGTTTGTCTACATTAAGTACAGTCAATACAGTGAATCTGGTGAGGTTCGTTGAGAGATTCTCCCAGCCTTGTATCAAATTAATATTATTGTTAGAGAGAGAGAGTGGGAGAGAATTAGAGAGACATTGCGAGTAGTGTATATTGAGTCACCGTCTCTGTGAATATAGTTACGCAATCGGTTAAAACATAATTAGGTGAAGATTTATCAGTATCTAACATAGTAAAGAGATAATGAGGACTTATTTAATGGGTGACTGTATTCCTTTGTGATTTAGTTCAGCTGCAGGCGGTTCAAAGTACTCCGTAGCTAGAAAACAATAGAGAATTCTGAAATCACCCCGACTCCAGTGAGAAATTCTCTAATGTAGAGGATTCACAATAAACCCTCAACCTGATAAATTCTCACTCTCTTCCTCACTCATTATTTTCCTTACCTTTTTTGGTCTTCATTCCTTCTCTACCTTACTCATTCTTTTTCTCTTTCGCTCTCTCTACTCATCTCTTTTCCACTCCCTCTCTTTTTCTCTCATGCTTTTTCACTCACTCATTTCCTGCCTTTCTTTTTCACTCTCATTCTTTTCTAACACTCCTGCCCTCGCTCTCTCTCTCTCTCTCTCCTGAATTCACTTTCTGTCCTTCTCTCTTTTTCTCTCTTCCTCTCTCTTTCTCTGATTTGTTCTCTGTCTTGTTCCCATGCACTCAGTCACCGTGTTTCGCTCCTTGTCTCAACATTTCCATGTGCAGATGCGATATAAAACACGAAATGACACGTCTCTAGCGCCTATCACATCGGGAGGACATCCAAGGAGCTGGACAGTCGAGGATTTATACCTGAGCAGGGATGGGGGATTGAGGAATTATATCAGGAAGGGTGGAGGGCAAGGAGTGAAGAAGACATGGTCGAAGAGGAGGATCTTGAGACATGCCTTTCGTAGCACATTAAGAAGGCCATTCTGCCCATCGAGTCTATGCCGGCTCTTTGGAAAGAGCTATTCAAAGTCAATCCCACTCCCCAACTCGTAAACCCCAAACAACCATCCACCTCTCTTTTAAAAGTTGTTATTGAATTGGCCTCCACCACCCTTTCGGGCAGTGTATTCCAGAATTAAACAAGTGGAATGGAATTCCAAAAGGTGGGGGCAGAGGGTTAGAAGGACTGACCATCGATGATAGGATGGGCCACGGCGATGGGCTTCCACATACATCAGACAAAATAAAATAATAATTTAACTCGGTGGTCAGAGAGAGAGAGAGAGAGGGATAATGAGGCTCATTTCTAAGATGGATCTTGTTGTGAGATTTCTAGAGCCCAGGACATTGGCGAAGCAACGTCTCTATATATCATAAAGTCAAAACTGCCAGGCTTCATAAGCCTGTAGCTTTTCCCAGACATAATTATCCAGTGAAAAATTATCAAACGCATATAATAAAATATGCATTCTGAGCTGTATCTGCGTAATCCCTTTGGCCAATTTACAACAGCAGACTTACCAACCTTTCACCAGGTAATGGCGAACGTATTAATAGGGATAAATTGGTTCAGGCCATAGGCCCTGAACTGCAGTCAATTCCTTCATGACTCTTTCGTGCTACATACTTTACTCTGCTGCAAAGATTGATTTATTGTTCGAAAGCAGCTCTTAATTTCATTTCCATTTTCAATTTAATCGCTGCGACAAGAAGGCACTGGTGAAATAATCCAGTCTGTTCTTCCCAAATATTTAATTTCCTATTTTACATCATTCTCGTTATCGTTCTCTCTTTTTCTCTCCCTCTATCTCTTTCGCTCTGCCTTTCTCTCTCTCTTTCGCTTTTTCTCTGTCTCATTTTTTATTCTCTTGTTCTCTTTTCCTCTCTCTCCCTTTCTTCTTTTTTCCTCTCACTTTCGCTCTTTTTTCCTCCCTCTCTCTCCTTCTCTGTCTTTCGCTTTCTCTTTTTTTTATTCTCACTCTTTCTCTCTCTTTGCAAGGACACATCTGTCTTGCAACTGTTTCCAATTGTTCTCTGTCACACTCCACTGCGGGGTTCCAATTATGAATTATAATAAAAAAAATAATCCTTGAAATAGCGCTTTATCACATTGTCAAAGCCCTTCGCAGGAAAGTGCAGTGGTTTGAATTTTGTAGGTGAACACAGCAGCCAATTATACACACAGCAATGTCCGACAAGTAGTCATGAAGTGAGTGGCCAGTTTTATTTGGGGGATTGTTGTCTGCGATACCAGGAGAGGGGAAACTCTGTTAGCTTTTTAATTAGTGCCACAGCGTCTTTAACGTCCACCTGAACAGGCACAGACTGAGCCTCAGAAATTCTTGAGCAGAGTGATGGGTTTTCCCAATGGTTTGGACACCCAGCCGATCATAACAAAATGATTATTATCGTTATTATTTAGTGGTTACAGAAAAGCAACTCAATGTATGAGGCCCAGTGGGAGCCGAGACACCCCCATGTCACAGGGAAGGAGCGTAGACATTCACAGCACAAACGGAGACCATTCAGCCCATTGAGTTTCCATCTTATGTGGATTGGACTGTGTATTTTGTGAATGAAACAGAACAGGCAGTTCGCGCACAGCAGTGTCCCGCAAACAGCCATGGAATAGGTGACCAAGCGCTTTGAGACGTCGATAAGATGTGGAAAGAGCTATATAACTGCAAGGATTCTACATTATTATTATTTAATTGGGTGGGATTGCTGGCCAGGACACAGAGAGAGGGAAACTCCATTCTCTTTTCGAATAATGCCGAGGAATCTTGAACAGCTGAACAGACAGACATGACCAAGGTTTATGGTCTCAGCCAACAGATGACTCCCTCCGACAATGCAACACCCACCAGCACCTCATTGGAGCGACATTTTAGACTATGTGATTCCAAATCCTGACATCCTGACTTGAATCCACAACTATTTGACTCAGAGATGAGTCAAACTGCCCAGCCTTATTCCTAAATCCTGTCAAGCCTTTATCCTTCATACACCTGCCTACTTCCCCCTTGAACCCTACAAATGCCTCTACCACATGGGCACTTTGAGACCATAGGTGGAGGGTAATGACCTTGAAAGTCCGTGGTCAAGCTGAGTTGCCGTAACTTACAGTAAAAAAAGAATGAATTCATAGATTCATAGATTCATAGAATTTTACGGCACAAAAGGAGGCCATTCGGCCCATCTAGTCTGTGCCGGCTCTTTGAAAAGAGCGATTCAATCCCACTGCCCTGCCCGCTCCCCATAGCCTAATAGACCTGTTCTCCCTAAATAAAGATCTAATTCCCTTTTAAAAGTTGTTATCGAATCAGCCTCCACCACCTTTTCAGGCAATGCATTCCAGATTCGAACAACTCGCTGAGTGAAAAGATTTCTCCTCAGCTCCCCTCTACTTCGCCTTGAAACTATTTTAAATCTGTGACCACGAGTCACAGATTCACCCACGAGTGGAAATAGTTTTTCTCTATTTGCCCTGTCTCTATTTGCCCTGATAAAGAATTGGAATCTTTATCATGTCATCTCATCATGTTATTGTTTTAATGATTGCTGACGCTGGTGTTAACTCATGTGAGGGGTTGGTAGTGAGTTGTAATGGAGTGTTTTGTGTCGATGCAGAGAGACTGTATCTGCTGACACGGTTCTGTCAGTGATGAGGGACCTGACATCCACCCTACATTTGCTTTGTTGCTGTTTTTTTTAAGAGTTTAGGTGTGGAAGCTGCTTGCAAATGAGGAACGTGCACCCTGGAGAGAGGTCCAAGTAATACAGAGAGAGGCAGAGCAGGAAGGAGTGAGAGGGAGAAAAAGAAGGAAAGAGAGACAGGCACTATATCAAATGCAAGGATTATTATTATTATTTGCCTCGGGACTTTGCTCCTTCTGCGGAGGATCAGAACCTTTGGGGGTTCAAGTCCCTACGTTAGAGGACTTTTAAAAAACTAGTAACAATAATCCACGCAATGCCTTTGACCTCAGGAGGACGTCTCAAAGTGCTTCAAAGGGTATGTTGTAAAGCGTCGTGTGTTTTGTAAATGAACACAGCATCTATTCAGAAGATTGTGGGCACAAGCCCAAAAGTCCATCAGGACTTTCAACTGATAGTCTAGGCAGACGTGGCCAGTGCTGCGTGGTCATAGGTGTCATCCTACAGAGGAGTAGTTAAACTGAGGTTCCGCCTGGGATTTATATGCCTTGCAGAATTACTGGAAGAAAAGTGCAGAGTTTCTCTCCCGATATCGCAGCTAGCAGCCACCCAGATAAAATCGGTCGCTCACTTCACAGTTGCTTCCCCACGGTTGTCGGGGCGTCCTCCTGGTGTGAAAGGCGGTTTACAGAATTTGTTGCTGTTTGTGAGACGTGGCCTTCGGCAAGTTGGCTGTCGTGTTCGCCCAGCAGACACACAGTCACCGCACTGTACAGCAAATCTTGCGAAGCAATGTGAGAAGTCTCGCTGACGCCAGAAGGAACTTTGTCAAAGGATTATTATTGTCATACAGCATAAAAGTCATCGGTTCGAATGCGCTGGCTGTCTGAAGAAACCCCACTCCACTGCCTTTCTCCCTCCGCACCCCCCCACTCCCCCCCCCTCCCCCCCTCCTCCCTCGCCCCCCCCACACCATACACATCTTTGCACTGTTTTACTATCCCTCCTCATTTTTCTCTATCTTGCTGCAGATGAGGGAGCCCGGGAGCTTGTCTAGTCCTGACTACATGGTCCTGCCACACTCAATGTACTTTCTTGTTAAGCAGCACACTGGTGATGGGTCAGAATACTCTCGGGGGAGAAGCTCGTCCCAGGAGTTGTCAATCACACACCAGCTCTGTTAGCCACCTGCCTGCTCACTGTACATCCCGGGTTAGCTTCACAGTTACACCGTGATCGCCATTCAGCGCATGTCCTGTGCTGGAGCTTCCTACTCTAATCTACTCCCCGCTCTCTCCCCGTTGTGTCTGTGCTGGTGTTCGCTCCCCCAATGAAGCTCTCTAATCCCATTCCCCTGCTCTTTCCTAGTATTGTCCAGTTACTTTTTGCCACAGGTTGATATTTTGTTCACCAAGTATTTCGTCCAGCCATTTCCGAATACTGTTATTAACAGTCTCGGTTTTACCATTGACTGTAGGAACTATGCTTGTTTAAGGTTGCCACATATGTCAGCATTCAATTTGTCGTTCGATACAAGAACATAAGAACATAAGAATTAGGAGCAGGAGTAGGCCATTCGGCCCCTCGAGCCTGCCCCGCCATTTGATAAGATCATGGCTGATCTCCTGACTTAACTCTAATTACCTGCCCTATCCCCATATCCCCTAATCCCTCTATTTTTAAAAATCGATCAGTCTCAGCCTTGAAAATCTTCAAGGTCTGAGCATCTACAGCCTTCTGGGGTAGTGAATTCCATAAATTTCCTGATCTTCTCTAATTCCCTATTTCTTAAGCTGCAATCACTTGGGACAGTCACATTAATTACTATTCTTATTTTTTTTATGGTATACGTGGTGCCAGAGGCCCGGGCATCGGCAGCGGCTGAGAAAACGCCAAACATTAGCGTTAAACCATATTTCTGATGATACCCTCTGCAGACCGCAGCACCTCCAGTGCTTGTGTTTGTATGTATTGAAGTTACCATAAATAGCACTGCGAAGAGAAAAAAAAAGCTCCCATCACAACCTTTCATATCCGGCTGGCCGGCGATCCATGTAATACTCCTTTCCCATGGCAAATGTTCAGCTGTCAGCCAGGACCCCCCCCCCCCTCCCCACCAACCCCCACCCCCACCACACACACACAAAGTGTCGGTGAACTTTGATACTCCAAGCACAGGGCTGGGAGGAATGATTTGTTGTCGGAGGCGACGTCCTTCAGTCGAGACGGTAAACCAAGTCCCCTGATCCCACGATGCTTGTCGAAAAGAGGGCAGAAGGAAGGTTCAATTCGGGATGGTGCTGGATTGTCGAGAATTCTTCAATCCCCCCTGGAACTCTCTATTCTAATCCCATTGCCTGCTCGCTCCTGATTGTGTCTGTGCTGGCGCTGGTTCCCTCACCGGAGCTCTACACTCTTAATTTCATGTCCGTGCTGCTTCTTGTGCGTATGTTTGTCTCCGTGATTTTATTACTGACAATCCTCAATTTATAATCTCTTGATTTGACCAATTGAAGATAGCCTCTTTCTCCCTCTTTCTCTATCAACATACACAATTCATCACTGGAGATTTTTGCAGCTATGGATTGGAACTTTGTGGGTTCTAGCCCCCGCGCCATAATTTTGAAAGTATGGATTCCTTCCTATATCACTGTTCTTCGCATGCATCCAAAGACACACAATGAGACACACATACATACATATCCTCACCCATGCATACAAACAACAACAACTTTGATTTATACAGCGCCCTCCACACCAAACGCTCAGCGTCTCAGAGCGTTTCACAATAGCGGATCCCGGGACCGAGCCGGGGGGCAGGGGGGGGAGAAAGGTGACCAAAGGCGCGGTCGAAGAGAGAGGTCTTTAGCTGGGACCTGAACCTGAGAAAAGAGGGGGCGAGACAAAGGTAGTGAGGAAGGGAATTCCAGAGCCTCGGGGCGTAGTGGCTGAAGACACGGCCGCCGAGGGTGGAGCGGAGGATACGGGGGAGACACAGAGGAGGCCAGACCCGGGGGAGCGAAGGCAACGGGAGCTGGTTTGAGGAGAGAGGAGGTCAGAGAGGTGGTGGGGGGGTCGCAGAGGAGTGGAGGGATTTGAAAACAAAATAGCGGAGGGATTTGAAAACGATACCCACGTACAGGCACGTACGCACGCACGCAATGGCACACTAATGAGGAAGTACACATGTAAACCAAAATAAAATCGGAGTAAAACAAGAACATAAACAGTAATCTGCCATGCTCTTTGGGCACTTGCCCCAGAAACTGTGGGTGGGACAGTAAATAGCTGCGAAGTGGCTTGCACCACTTTTATATGTAGCCAAATCGTTCAGTGTTTAAAGCAACTGAGGCTTGATAATTAAATCATTTGTTTCAATGTGAAATAATCGCCTGCGGGCATCGATGTGAGGCAGGATGTGAGCAGTCTCTCTCCCTTCACTTAAAGGACCCTCCAAACACAGGGCTGAATTCATCTCTGTTAAGATGAATACACAGTGAGCACCAATATCTGTGGGATTCCTAAATACAGTCTCGAGCTTGTGTTTTTTGGGAGACGAGCAGTATTTTTTGTTTCCTTTTGTTCCTTATGGGTCCAAGTACCGACTGTACCATGATCTTTTTGGACCCTGAGACAATCAGGTTATATTTATTTGCTTTATATGAGATACCAAATGTTTGGTCTGTGATGTCTGTGTTAGCCCAGCTGAGTCAGTCACTGTGTTAGCCCAGCTCAGTGATACACTGTGTTAGCGCAACTCAGTCACACACTGTGTTAGCCCAACTCAGTCACACACTGTGTTAGTCCAACTCAGTCACACACTGTGTTAGCCCAACTCAGTCACACACTGTGTTAGTCCAGCTCAGTGATATACCACGTTAGCTCAGATCAGTGTTACATTGTGTTAGCCCAGCTTAGTGATACACTGCGTTAGCCCAGCTCAGTCAGCCTCCCTCTGGCTTCTCGGTCAGAAAGTTGTGGGTTCAAACCCCACGTCGGGGACTTTGAGCTCACAGTCTAGACTGGTGCTCGAACGAAATGTTGAGAAGGGAGAGTAGAAGTGCAATAGTGTCGGAAAAGCCATCCTTCTGGTGATGTCCAATCTCACAGGTTTGTTTCAGGTGAAGAATACCCTTCTGCCCATTTGATCCTACCCTGACAGAAAAAAACTACCTATCCATTTCTATCCTCCCATCAGCAGCATCAAACTAGGTGCCAGTCTCCTGACCTCAACCACCCTTTCTGCTATTTCCATTCCGGTAGTTAATTAAAGAAAAACTTCCTGGTGCCTGTCCTGAAATTGCACTTTGTAACTCTAATCTAACCCTGTGTTCTCTCGTGACGTGAAAGGCTATATACTGGGATAAGTGTAATTTTGTTTGTTGTTTTGTTGGCTGTTCTGTGTCCTCTTGTTCTGCTGCGGGTGTGATTTAGGTGGACGTTAAGGATTCGAAGTACTGTACCACCATGGGTTTCTGCGTGTGTCTGATAAAATAAACAGCAGTAAAAATCCCCATTATCTTTTGTGTCTCCCTCTCTAGGGTGTTCCTGCGTGCGATCAACCAGTATGCAGAGACGCTGAATAAAATGTTCCTCAATAGTTCGAGCTTCGAGCTCCAGGTATGTACGGTACACACCTGGGGTTACAGTCGTATGCACCCGAGACCCTAAAACAGCTTCACTGAGGCAATGGGGAGAGAGACAGAGTGCGCTTTCCATTCTAGTCATGGGGGATATCCGACATGTTGGTAACAAGTGGGCCACTATCCAATGTCGCATTGGATGCTCGCAGTGTACGGTGAAAGGATCCCGTGTGCGTGCATTCGTATTGCTTCCTTCAGGTGGGGTAGTGTGCAGCCCAGTGACAATGTGTGATCTGTCTGATCTGTCAGCTGCAGTGCCTTGGAGTGAGGGCTGTATTATTCAGTAGTAATGATCGCTGGCTCTGGGCTATGTAAATTGCTGTGGAATCTGTGTGTGTGTGTGTGTGTGTTTGGTTCACTCTCTCTCTCTCTCTCTCTCTCTCTCAGCTCTGGAACAATTACTTCCACCTGGCCGTGGCCTTCCTCACCCAGGACACGCTTCAGCTGGAGAATTTCTCAAACGCCAAACGCACGGCCATCTTGTTCAAGTAAGCATCCTGCGGCCCTGGCGGAGCGGCTGAGACAGCAACCTGAGCTTGGAGTGTTGACCCTGCACGCAAGGCAGTCGTCTCAGAGCACTCAACGCGTGTCTCTACAGTGCCATCGGCGAGAGACTTTTCCGGCTTGTCCTCCCTGAAGCTTTGGAGATCTCTCCCTCAATCCCTCCTGCCTCGCCCGCCCGCTCCTTCTCCAGTTTCAGATCACACCCGATTGTTCTCGTGACCAATTCCCGCACCCCTCGCCCCCAGTTCGGCATCAAGCTCCACCCACGGTTAAGCGATCCAAGACGAGGAACACTGTGTAAATTCAAGTTGGTGTTGGCCTTCATGTTGTAGGGGAGAGCCTGAGGTAGGGAAAGATCTCAGAGATAGTGGGGAGAGGGAGATGCTTGGGAGGATATGTAGGGATATGTAGGTGAGACGCTAAGCTGTGGGTTGCGAGTTAGACCCCCCCTCTTCCCCCCCACCCACCCCTCTCCCCCCCCTCCCCCTCACTGTGATTGAGATGTTTGTCTTCAATTGTCAGATACGGTGACATCAGAGGAACAGTGGCAGCGTCGATCCGTGACATGTGGTACAATCTGGGTAAGACGGCTGGCATTCCACCATTTTAGGCTGGCTCGGTCACTAGCACTGGCGCTCTCGCCTCAGGTCAGAGGGTTGTGGGTTCAAGTCCCCACGTCATGACATTGAGCTCACAGTCCAGGCTGTGGCTGAGTGCAGAGCTGGAGAGAGCTCCGCATTGTCGGAGTTGCCGTCCTTTGGAGGAGACGTTAACCAGAAGAACGGTCTAACTAGGCTAGACTCTATCAATCACACAGACAGTGTGAGTCACTGGATCCTTCTTGTCCCACAGCCAGCATGATTGGAGGACATCTCCAAATGTTTACTGTAAACTGCCTGTCATCACCACCATATCTTCTATGAAGCCCACCACCTGTTCCCTCGACCCATTTTCCCCCCTCTCCTTCCCTCCAGCTCCACCTCCTCGCCCCACCATCTTCTCACCATCTCACCATCAATCTCTGCCTTTCATCCAGTACCATTCCTACCTCCCTCAAAACAGCCACAGAGGCACAAATTCAAGATCCTCACTTTCAAGGCTCTCCATGACCTTGCTCCCTCTTACCTCTCTGACCTGCTGACACCCTATCCGCTCCCTCCATTCAACAGGCTCCAGCCTGCTCCATGTCTCCTGCCTGACTCACCCTCCATTGGCAGCCTCTCTGTCCCTACACTTTAGAACGCCATCCTACAATCCCTTTGTCTCAATCCCTCCCTTACCTCCTTCAAGACCGGTCTCCTCTTCGACCATGCCTTCATTCGCCGTCCCACCACTCTGCCCTCCCTCATCCCAACCCTGCACACCCCCCCACTCCTGTTTGGGTCCCGACCTCTGACTGTTCAGCATCTTGGGACGTTTTCCTGACGTGAAAGGCACTTTACAAATGAAATTTTGTTGTTGTTGTATTTGTGGTCGAAGCGCTCTGAGACTCCGTCCGGTGTGGAGTGCGCTCTATAAATCAACGTTGTCGTTGCTGCTGTTGTAGTCCTCACATTCAAAGCCCTCCATGGCCTCGCCCTACCTTTGTGACCTCCTAATAACCCTTACCAACCTGCCCTAACTCTAACCCTCTGCTCAGCAGGCCCCAGCCTGCTCCACACCATTGGTAGGTGAGCTTTCAGCCACTCTGCCCCCAACCTCTGGAACTCTATCCCGCAGTCCCTCCACCTCACCACCTCCCTAGCTTCCTTCAAGTCACGCCTCAAGTTCCTCCTCTTCGAATGTCCCATAGATCACACCAAATCCTCCCCTTTCCCTCCACCCTCCCCATCCCCGACCATCTCATATCTGAAACAACAACTGTCCAGCACTTTGGGGCATCCTCCTGACGTGAAAGGCGCTATACAACTGTAATTTTGTTGTTGTTGTTGAATGTGGCAACCAATTTGCATGCAGCAATATCCCACAAACAGCCATGGCCGGTCCTAATCCCTGATTGTTCAGCGTCTTGGGATTTCCCACTGAAAGGGGGGATATTTACAAATATTTACAGATATAATTTAGTATTCTGTGGAGACAGTGACCGATTTTATTTGGGGGATTATCGGCCAGGAGCCCGGGAGAGAGACACACTTCCTTCATTTCTCTAGCGGTGTTGCAGGATCTTTAACATTCACCTGAACAGGCACACAGACTGAGGGGAGTTCAGTTTAACTGAAGGATGGAGCCTCTGAAAACTCAGCCCACTCCCAGCACTACACTGGGGAGTCAGGCTAAGCTGTGTGAACTTAAACGGTTAAATTTTCTTGCCACTGTGCAGCGAGCAGTGCTCCACTCTTATTAGTCAGTGAAGATGATTATATCCTTGAGGCACACAGCCATAGATCACAGCTGTAGTTTCTTAACAACATCCAAAAAAAATCTTGAAAAGTACTCCAGGTACATATTGCAGAGCATCGAGACATTACACATCACCCATGTGCATATTACACAGGCAGCATGTAGATTGTTTTGCGCTGACACTAAGGTCAATGTTCGTTTCGGATGAATAAACCATATAAGGACACTTGTGAATGGATTCTCAGGCCCCACACTTTGGGTCAGTCGGGCTACCATGATACAAGGGACTGCTTAGAGATGGTGCAACAAGGGAGATCCCCCAGTGTTAGAGAAACAGGCTGTGAGCAACGATTAGATAGGCTATGGCCCTACAAGTCTTGAGAGAAGATAGCTCAGGGGGGATCTTAGAGAGTTGTATAACGTTTTAAATGGGATTGAAAAAGTAAACCCAGAATAATTTGCTCGGATGCACCAAGACAACAGAACAAGAAGACATAGGTTTAGAGTTGCTGAGGGGCTATTTCAGGATTGACATCAGGAAGTATTAACCAGATGGTACTCAATAAATTGAACATTATTACCAGGAAGAGTGGTTGAGGCCAGGGTACTGGGACTCAATTAAAAAGCAGCTCATTGCTGTGATGGAGGGGTGGGGGGGATAATAGGGTTGGGTGTACTGGAGGGGTGAGATCAGATAGGTTTGATCCCTTCAGACTATCAGCCTATCTTGTATTCCCAGTGTCCTGACCAATAATCCCCCAGATTTACTTCATGGCTGTTTGAGGTTGTTACTGTGTGCAATTTGGCTGCCATATTCACCATTCACAAAACACACAGTCACTACACTTTACAGTAAAATCCCGTGAAGCTCTTTGAAAGTCCCTATATAATAATAATAATCCTTACAATTGATATACCACTTCTAGATAACAATAATACTTAGTATAATGTCTCAAAGCACTTCATAGAATACATTGTAAAGTGAACTGACTGTATTTTTGTCGGTGAAACATGGCAGACAATTGCACACAGCAGTGTCCCACTAACGGTCGTGGATTGAATGACCCAAATTGATTTTTTTTTAAGGATAATTAGACCCGGAATAGAAATCTTCCAATCGACCAAGAACTGGTTAATATCAATTTATGTATCAAATGTGAAGATTACGATGACTATAGCATGACTGGGATGAAGTGACTGATTCCCCTATTAAGATCTGGGCAACCCCGTTGAATTAGATCAATGAAACTACAATTCAAAATAAGCAAATGTGCTACAGGGGGAGGGATCGAGATGAGGGATGGAGACAGTGAACGGAACAGTTGCTCTGATCATTGCTCCTTCTCCGAGAAAGAAAAATATTTGCTCTCCTTTGAGAGATTAATTCTGGTATTTAATAAGAAATCGTTAGCAATTTAAACTAGGGTTCTCCAGTCTCCTTCAATTTGTTAGTTGCTCAGTGAGTGTGATTGTCCTTGAGAGTGCAGTAATGTGTTTACTGCAGACTAGTGGTTTGGACTTTGTACAACCCAGCCTGTTGGAGGGGAGGAAGAGGGAGGGGAGGAACAGAGGGGAGAGAGAAGAGAGGGGAGGAAGAGAGGACAGAGTGAGAGAGAAAAGAGAGGGGAGAGGAAGAGAGGGGAGTGGATGGAAGGATAAAGGGAGAGGGAGGGCAAGGTATGGGAGAACAACAACAGCAAAATTACATTTATAGAGCGCCTTTCACATCGGGAGGATGTCCCATGGCGCTGAACAGTCAGGTCGGAACCCGAGCAAGAGGGAGGTGTGGAGTAGGGGCTGGGGGTAGGGGAGGGAGAGAGTCAGGAGAGCAGCAGAAGGCACGATCGAAGAGGAGGGTCTTGAGACTGGCCATGAAGGATAGCTAATGTTACTCCCTTTTATAAAAAGGGGCAGAAGGACAAGCCTGGTAACTACAGACCAGTCAGTCTAACGTCGGTAGTGGGCAAACTTCTAGAGTCCATAATCAGGGACAAGGTAGATCTTCACTTAGAAAGATATAGGCTAATAAAGGACAGTCAACATGGATTTGTTAAAGGCAAATCTTGCCTTACAAATCTGATAGAATTTTTTGATGAGGTAACGGAATGGGTGGATAATGGTAGCGCAGTTGATGTAGTTTACATGGACTTTCAAAAGGCATTTGACAAAGTGCAACATGAGAGACTTATTAGGAAATTAAAGGCCCACGGCGTAAAAGGGACAGTGGCAGCGTGGATCCACAACTGGCTGCGAGACAGAAAGCAGAGAGTTGTAGTGAGCGGCTGTTTTTCAGACTGGAGGGAAGTGAGCAGTGGTATGCCACAGGGATCGGTTTTGGGACCATTGCTGTTTGTAATCTACATCAATGATCTGGACTTGGGTGTACGGAGTACAGTTTCCAAGTTTGCAGATGACACTAAGTTAGGGAGAATAGTAAATAGTGAGGAGGATAGTAGCCATCTGCAAGAGGATATAGACAAATTGGTAAAGTGGGCAGACACATGGCAGATGAAGTTTAATGCAGAGAAGTGTGAGGTGATGCATTTTGGGAGAAGAAATGAAGGGAGGCAATATAGGCTAGATAGTACAATTTTAAATGGTGTGAAGGAACAGAGAGACCTGGGGATTTGTGTTAGTGACTCGTTGAAGGTGGCAGGACAGGTAGACAAGGCTGTTAAGAAGGCATATGGGATACTAGGCTTTATAAATAGGGGTATAGAGTACAAAAGTCAGGAAGTGCTGACTAACCTCTATAAGACTTTGGTGAGGCCTCAGCTGGAATACTGTGTTCAATTCTGGTCACCACACTACAGAAAGGATGTGAAGACTTTGGAAAGGGTACAAAGAAGATTTACTAGGATGGTGCCAGGATTGAGGGACTTCAGCTATGAGGAGAGGCTAGATAGGCTAGGATTATTCTCTCTGGAGCAGAGAAGATTGAGGAGAGACCTAATAGAGGTTTATAAGATCATGAAGGGTTTCGACAGGGCAAATAGAGAAAAGCTATTTCCACTCGTGGCGAATCTGTGACTCGTGGTCACAGATTTTAAATAGTTTCAAGGCGAAGTAGAGGGGAGCTGAGGAGAAATTTTTTCACTCAGCGAGTTGTTCGAATCTGGAATGCATTGCCTGAAAAGGTGGTGGAGGCTGATTTGATAACAACTTTTAAAAGGGAATTAGATCTTTATTTAGGGAGAACAGGTCTATTAGGCTATGGGGAGCGGGCAGGTCAGTGGGATTGAATCGCTCTTTTCAAAGAGCCGGCACAGACTAGATGGGCCGAATGGCCTCCTTTTGTGCCGTAAAATTCTATGAATCTATGAATCTATGAATCTATGAATCTATGAATCTATGAATCTATGAATCTATGAATCTATGAATCTATGAATCTATGAATCTATGAATCTATGAAGGAGGCAAGGGGGGAAGCGAGAGAAGGGTCTGTGGGATGGAGTTCCAGAGTGTGGGGGCAAAGAGGCTGAAGGACTTGTCCATCGATGGTAGGGCGGGTCGGGCTGGGGACATGGAGCAGACCGGAGACTGCTGAATGGAGGAGGTGGACAGGTTATAGGGAGTCAGCCGGTTGGAGAGATAGGAGGGGGCAAGGCCATGAATGACCTTGAATGTGAGGACGAGGATCTTGAATTAATTCCTCTGGTGGATGGGCAGCCAGTGGAGCCAGCTGAGGGTGGGATTGAGGTGGTCACGGAGCTTGGTGTAGGAGAGGACACGAGCTGCAGAGTTCTGGATGATCTGCAGCTCATGAAGGAAAGAGTTGGGAAGGCCGACGAGGAGGGAGTTTCTATAGTCAAGCCTTGATGTGGCTAATGCATGGAGAAGGAAGGCAATGCCAGTAGAGGAAGAATAGGAAGGAAAGGAGAGAAGGAGGTGAGAGAGGAAGGGGACTAGAAGAGTGGGGGAAGAGGAGAGGAAGCAGGAGGAGGAAGCAACGAAGGTGAGAGGAGGGGAGTAGTAGTGGAAGAGGTAAGAAATCCAGGATAGAGGGGAAGAGGGTAAAAAGGAGATGGGGGCAGGGATGGAGAGTGGAAATGTCACCAGCACTGTGAATCTAACAAGACCAAACCAGTTGATTCCACTTTGAGTCACATCAATCCCTTCCGAATTCTCTGCTCCTTAAATTATTTGAGTGCATTTTTCAGAGATTGTACAGATCAAAACAAAATTGCACGTCATTAAAGATTACAGTCAAAGGCTGCAATAATAATGCTCAGTGAGTTAAGCTCAGAGCACAGAGTGTGTCCGCGCCAGGGAACTAACAGAGAGGTAGTGTGAATTAGTTGTCGCATCCACCCACAACATACACAGTGGCTCAGTCAATAGCGCTCTCTCCTCTTTAGACTAAAGATTGTGGATTCAAGCCACCAGTTTGGAACTCAAATCGCTGAAGATGACACTCCAGTGCAGTGCTGGGATTGTGCTACATTGTCAGAGTTGCCGTCCTTTGGATAATGGTGTTCATGGTGCTCATGGTGCTTTGCTGCCTGTTCAGGTGGGATGAGGGGAATCAGTTATGAGGAGAGGTTGAGCAATCTAGGCCTATATTCTCTAGAACATAGATGAATTAGAGGTGATCTTACAGAAACCTATGAGATTATTAAGGGGCAAGACAGAGTAGACAGTGGGAGTTTCCCCTGGTTGGCGAAAGGTGTTCACAGTCTGAAGATTAGGGGTCAGCCCTTTCGCACTGTGTTGAGAAAAAAATTCTTCACTCAGAGGGTAGTGAATTTATAGGATTCTCAAAGGGCCGTGGATGCTCAGTCCTTGAACATATTCAAGACTGAGATTGATAGATTTCTTATGGATCGAGGGATTAAGGGATATGGTGATAAGGCGGGTAGGTGGATAGAATAGATCAGCCATGATCTTACTGAATGGTGGGAGCAGGCTCGAGGGGCCGAATGGCCTACTCCTGCTCCTAATTCTTATGTTCTTATAATACTGTCGTTGTCTTCTTCGCTCCACTATCGGTGGCCACTTGATCCTTGAAACTCAATCTCTCAGATCATACCTGAAGACCCTATTCGACCATGGAAGAGGAACATTTATGGTCACCTCCCCCTGACTCAGCACTGAATTCCTTCACTGTTAAGCTCTTTGAGATACTACCTCAGGTGATGTGCAAATACAAGTTGTTGTTGTTGCTGCTTGTTCAGGTGGACTTTAAAGATCCTGTGTCACTCATTGTAAAATAAAGGGAGTCTCTCTTTTCTTGTGTCCCCAGATACGATAATCATATTAATAATAATACTTGCATTTGATATAGCGCCTTATCTTGTCTTTGAGAAGTTTCAAAGTCTTTTATAGAATATTCATCAAGTGAATTGACTCTATATTTTGTGGGTGAAACATGGCAGCCAATTGTGCACAGTAGTGTCCCACAAACAGCTGTGGATTGAGTGACCAATTATTGTTTATTATTATTTATTATCATGAAGGAATTATTCCCCCCGGAAAGTGATCCGCCAATCGACTAACAACCAGGTTCCTACTTACAACTAGATAAACAGAGATGTGGAGTAAAGAAACTTGCCCAATGTTTTGCCTTGCCTGAATCGAACCCAAGACTCTTACTTGTGAGTCGAGTGTTCTAACCACTGAGCTACAGGACTCTACAATGACTCATTCACTTCAAGGCGGTTTGTGGTACTTCGCTGTGCACAAATTAGTTGCCATGTCAGACGCTAGGATTAGGATTGGTTAGGATTGGTTTTAGATTGTTGTCATAAAATAACTGCTGTGCTTCAATAAACTGTTAGAGGGTGGTTGGCAGGACAGATCTGCCTCCTATTTCAGTGGAAGCATTTGCATTTGAGAGGTAAACCCAGTGGAGAGAGGGAGAGAGAGAAAAGTTTAAAAAAGATGAATAAATAACTTGCCTCAGGGCTGAGTTTCTCTTGGTTCGGTAATGGAGAAGGATTGGCATATTCCCACTGTTTCCTTGATCCTGCTGCCTAGCCTTGCAATGTTCCCTGATATTCATCACAATCTTAGCTAACCTTCAGGACATTTGCAATGCCTTGTTTGAGATACAAATGGTGCTGGGGAGAGGGAATCTCACTCGCAGATATATAGTCCATTCCCCCCGTCCCACACTTGCACACAGAAACATACCTCTCGTTATAAAGTTCTTCATTGGAACGCAATGCCTAAAATGCTACTGGGTACAATAACGACTTGTACTGACATAGCGCCCTCTACGCATAGTAGTGTCTCAGAGCAACGTCAAAGAGGAAGGTTTTCAAACGGGATTTGCGAAAGGGGAGAGGGGGGGCAAGGCGGAGTGATTGAGGGACAAGGTTCCAGAGTTTTGAAACGTAGTGGCTGACATTGTGACCTCCGATGGTAGAGCCGGAAGGTGCAAAGGACGAGCAAGAGGCTGGTGCCAGTCGAGTTGAGCCGAGTGGTGGTTTGGGGAGTGAGGAGGTCGGAGAGGTAGGGAGATGCCAGGGAGTGAGTGGATTTGAACATGAGTGTGAGAATCTTGAAGTTGATTTGTTTGGTGATTGGGAGCCAGTGGAGCCTGGCCAGAGCCTGGTGATATGTGGGTATAGAATTTGGTCTGGGTAGTATGTGGGTCACAGAGTTCTGAATCAGCTAGATCTTTTGGATGGTGGAGCTGGAGAGATCGGCGAGGATTGCGTTGGTGTAATCCAAGCGGCAGGTGACAAACATATGCATGGGGATATCAGCTGCACTTGAGGTAAAGTACGGTCAGGGGAATGTGGAAGAAGGCTTTGCTAGTCAGGGAGGAAGGACAGTTGTGGGTCAAACCGGACACCTAGATTGCGCCCCATTCAGGCACAATATAGGGTAGTTGGGAAATTCCAGGTAAATGGGTCTGAAGTGGTCACTCTTTAAAAGAGATGGCATGGACACGATGACCTTCTTCTGCGCTGTAAAGTTGGTCATTTTAGCTTCACATATTTTGGGGAGTTTGAGCTCACTTTACTAGCTGCCACTTCTATGCAGTGTTTTGGGGTACACTGCATTGTCAGAGAAAAGGGATTATTACCCCTTGAAAAGCGATCTGCCAATTGACTAACAACTGGTTTCCTATTTACGTAACTCAAGTCATGTTGATTCTACATCTCTTTTCTCCTCTACATGGTCTGTGGATACTGGAAATTCAGATGGTTTTACATTAGTAATTCTTACATTTGATACAGTACTGGGAGGTCATCTCAAAAAGCTCACACGATTTACAAGAGAGTTGTGACTGTATGGGTTGTGTACAAACACAGTAGCAGAACAATGTCCCACAAACATTCATAAAGCGAGTGACCAATTCGATCTGGGAGGAATGTCGGCCAGGACACCAGGAGAGAGAAACTCCCTTCTCTTTTCTAACAGTTTGATGGGATCTTCAACGTCCATCTGAATGACCTACTTATCAACAACAACAAAATGACTGTACATGTATAGCACCTTTCATGGCAAGACATCTTATTAAAAGGACAGCAGCTCTGACAACACAGCATTTCCCCTAGCATCAACCTAAATAGACTGTATGAGTTCAAGATCCTGAAATGGGGCTTGAACGCACCAAAGGCTGCCTTGTTACCGACTGAGCCATGCTGACACGAAAACCAGCATTAGCTGGTTGGAGTCCACATTTGAGCAAGTTTAATCATGTTCAGTAGTAAGAAAGACAGGAGATTATTTGTCTCAATTACTGGACAGTTCAGTGGCTGTTTTCAATTAACTGCAGCTTGTTAAATTCAGCCATGTTCCTCGCAGTTATCATTGGCTTTAATCCCCTGTTGCTTCTCTGCCAAGTGAAGATAATTTATGAGCCAAATCCTTCGGAACGGTATACCAATTATCGCCTCTTCCATTAATTAAAGGTACAACCATAGGTTCCGACCTGGGAAATTTATGAGGGGAGAGACGGGAGCTGGAGAAGCAGTTAAGATGTTCAACATCAGTCATCATTCTTAACGTTCAGCCTGGCTCAGTTGGCAGCGCAATTGCCTCCGAGTCACAAGTCTGTAGGTTCAATTCCGATGCCCAGAATCCGGGTATAAATACTCAACCGTCCAATGCTTCGGGACGACCTCCCAACAGGAGGCGCTGTTTAAATGCGATTTTTTTTGTGTGTACATTGTTATTCAAGCCTCATTCGGCATTTTGAGCTCACAGTCTAGACCAATGGTGACTAGCCTTTTGTTTTGGTTGGCAACAAAATACATAAATCAATGCCATCAATTTCTTGACGACATAAATCAAGAAATATTCAATCAAGAAGCATTTATTTTGTTGGCATTGGTCCAGGCTGACATTCCAGTGCAGAGCTGGGGGAAGCACTGCATTGGAAGAGCTTCTTATCTATGCCTGAATCTAACGTTCTGTGCTTGTTCTGACCCTTTGCAGATCAACACAAGTATCGCTTCATCCCATCCCTGGTGGGCCCCATCCTGGAGATGACTCTGGTCCCCGAGATAGAACTCCGCAAGTCCACCATCCCCATCTTCTTCGACATGATGCAGTGCGAGTTCAAGTTAGTGGGGCACTTCAGAACGGTGAGCGAGAGACCCCGGAGAGTGGCACCGTGTGTGTGTCATGATCCACTTGTTTAGCAACCCCATGTCATTGCCAAAATCCATGCGGTAATCGATTGCCTCCATGCTACATTCCACGGAGTGATGGAAGTGTCAGCCTGGCTCAGTCAGTAGCACTGTTGCCCCTGAGTCAGAAGGTTGTAAATTTAAGCCACATGTCGGAACTTCGAGGACAACGCCTCTGATGGAGCACTCCCCTCAGTCCTGCATCAGATGAGATTAAGTGACCTCAAAGTGGTCTTAAGCCCACACAACAACAATTTGCACACAGGGAAGCTCTGACCTCAGAAGCGAGGGTACTACCAACCTGATCCAGGCTGGACTGTTTGGTAGGCAAATGGGGCAGCCAGTTTTCTCAAAGCAACATCTCAAAAATAAAACAGTCATGAAGTGAGTGACCAATGTTTACCTGGAGAATGATTTCCAATAGCATCACCTCAACTTGCTGAGTTTATTTTTGATTTGTCTTATCAAATTTGAAATCATGAGATTAGAAACTCATCAACTGGAAGGCATGTGAGCAGCAAGAAACAGGGCAGTAGTTTAATTATGCTTTTATTAAGAGCAATTGCAGCCATTAACTCAAATTGCATCTGTGTAATGTTTTCATGCCTTCGTGTCATTTGGACAACCAATTAGAGGAATAAATATCCTGGGTATTTCTTTGAGAGATCGTTGTTGCATAATTTAAATGTTAATTGCTCTCATTCATAATTGATTTGCTTTTGCAAATATAATTTCTGGGATTAGTGTTTGTTGGAGTGTTTTTCACACTGTCTAATTGCTGTATATCAAATTTTAGATGAACAACTTGACCACACACTGAGGGACACTGGGTGAAATTGCCATCTGTTATCCATCCCCACTGCTCATTATTCCATCCCATCTCTCCATCCCTCCATGTTTCCTTATTCAGTGACTATCACTCTCCCCTCTGATTTAGAAGTTGATGGGTCAAATCCCCCCACATCAGGACTTTGAGCTCACTGTCGAGGCTGACATGCCAATGCAGTGCTTTGTCAGAAGTGCCATCCTTCAGTTGAGACATTAAACCAAGGTCCTGTCTGTGCCTGTTCAGGTAGACGTTAAAGATCTTGCAGCATTATTCAAAAGGAGAAGGGAGTTTCTCTCTCTCCCAGCGTCCTGGCTGACAATCCCCCAGATAAAATTGGTCACTCACTTCATGGCTGATTGTGGGACGATGTTGTGTGCAATTTGACTGCCATGTTCACCCACACAATACAGAGTAGGGGCTGACAATTGCGAAACTCCCTGTGAACACTCCTACTGGCACTGTGTAAACTGTAAATTGTAATTGTAGTACAATATTGATTTTTGGGCACGGCAGCACTCTGACAAACTGATGAATTCCACTAAGCATTTCTTCCTTTCTGTCTTTTCTCTTTGCAGTTTGAAGATGAAATTATTAAACGATTGGACCACGAAGTGGAAGGAGGTAGAGGAGATGAACAGTACAAGATGCTTTTTGAAATGATGTGAGTCTTGTCTTTAGGCTTCGGTCAAGTTTGTTGTGCCTCATAGTCACTGTGTACTTAACAGCCTGGCTTAGTGGTTAGTACACTCGCCTCTGAGTCAGAAGGTATGTAGGTCCAAGCTCCTTGTTGGGATTTGGTAGTCTAAACCGTCTCTTCAATGCAGTGGTGGGGGAGGAGGGGGTGTTGCAATGTCAGAAGAGCTGTCCTTCCCATTAGATGTTAAAACCAAGGTCCTACCTGCCTGTTCAGATGGACATTAAAGATCTCTTTGCACTATTTGAAAAGAAAATGGAGTATCTCCCTCTCGATGTTTTGGCCAACAATCCCCAAAATAAAATCAGTCTCTCACTCCATGGCTATTTGTGGGACACTCCTGTGGTGCATTTTGTCCACAAATCCACTTTACAGTGTATCTTGTGGAGCACTTTGAGGTAACTCACTAAAGTGATAAGGCACTATATCAAATGCAAGGATTTAATTTTTTATTGATTATCCCAGAATAGATCGACTTTAAGCTCCTCACACTCATCTATAAATCCCTTAATACCCTTCCACCTCCCTACATTTCTGGCTTGCTTATCCACCACCTGCCACCTTCGCTTGGCTGGCTGTGGTCTCTTGTGGTCCCTCATACATTCCTCTCCAACATTGGTGGTTGTGTTTGCAGTCACTATGCCCTAAAACTTCGGAACTCTCTTCCTCAAGCCCTCTGTTTTGCCCCTCCCCCCTTTTCAGGTCTTGTCCGAAGACTTTTAAGGGGATAAGAGGTCACGGGTGTAGGGTGGGGCGAGGTTGTGGAGGCCTGTAAATGTGAGGACCAGGATCTTGAATTGGATCCTCTGGATGATGGGGAGCCAATGGAGTTGGCGAGGACGGGGGATATGGGGTCACGGAGTTTGGAACGGTAAAGGACATGGGCCGCAGAATTCTGGACTGCCTGGCTGCCTGTGGAGAGAGGAATATGCATTTAGCATATACTCTTTAGGGCTTTGGCTTACATGTTTAACATCCACCTGAAGAGACACAGTTCAGGCCAGTGGGGGTTGAAGCAGATAATATTTAAGGGAAACCTAAATACACACATGAAGGAGAAGGGTGCAGATTCATATAGAGACTGACATGGACAAGTTTGGTCAAATGGTCTGTTTCAGCGATCAGGAACACTATTCTGCATGATGGACGCTAATATCTGTAAGTTGTTACTGATGCTGCTGTACCATTTATGTACGTCTCATTCTCTTCCTTCTCGCCAGCATCCTGAATCTCTGCAGGAAACACCCATCCCTGGCAAGGCAAGGGGAAAGCTTTGTTGTCCTGGTAACTGGCCTACTGGAGAGGCTACTGGACTACAGAAATGTAATGAATGATGAGAAGCAGGCCTACAACATGAGCTGCACCGTCAACCTACTGGTACGTGCCTGCGTTCACCTCCCCTCTTTCAGCGTCACTGTGTGCAGAGATGCTTCTCTATAAAGGGAACTGTATTAACTTAGGTTGACCACACAACAACAACAAATTATATTTGTATAGAGTGCTATTCATGTCAGGAGGACGTCCCAAGACGCTGGAAAGTTAAAGATTTGGACCTGAACTGGGGGTTGGGATCAGAAGGGATGGAGTGCAGGGAGAGTGCTGGTAGGAGGGGGACCAAAAGATGGATTTCCGAACATTATGACTGAAGCATTTCTTAATTTTTGCAATTTTTTTTTCTGCAGAATTACTACAAAGAGATAGATCGTGAGGAGATGTACATTCGGTGAGTGCGACTGACTGCTGCCTCCACCACTCACACAATCCTGTCTGGTTACGCCTGTTCATCGGCTATCACTTTCCCTTAGACAACATTCAGTCACTACACTTCATGTTGAATCTCCTTGAGACATCGTCCTAATGTGAAACTTCCTAGATCAAATGCAAGGATTATTATTATATCATTTCACTCCTTGTTGACGGGATATCTCCGGTGCAGATTGGCTTGCTCAATTGACTTTAAATGCATGCTCCCCCCAGCACTGCACTGGAGACTGTGTGAGCTCAAATTCTCTACTGGGAGCTTGAACCCACAACCAACTGACTCAGAAACGAAAGTGCGAGTGATTGAGCCAGGCTGACACCATCGGACCAAAAAAAAAGCATTTTTATTGCATAATTGCATAACCATTCCACTTGATATAAATAATTAATGATAATCCTACATTTAATATACTACCTTATCACATCATTGAGGCATCTCAAAGCCATAGGATATATTGGAAATTGTACTGACTGTATTTCGTAGATGATTCTCAGTAATTAATTTGCACACAGCAGTGTCCCACAGACACTGTACCTCAGTGGTTAGAATAGTCGTCTAAGAAGCAAAAGACCTGGGTTTGATTATCATCAGGACACAATCTTGAGTAAATTTCCTTACTGTACATGCCTGATAATAATCCTCAAGAGGAAAAAGTAATAAATTGATCACTTCAATGCACAACTGTTTGTGGGACCCTGCTGTGTGCAATTGCAACTTTTGGGGTAGTTAATTCCATAAATTCACAACCCTCTGAGTGAAGAAATGTTTCCTCAACTCTGTTCTAAAAGGCTGACACTTAATTTTAAGACTGTGACCCCTGGTTATAGATTCTCCTACGAGGGGAAATAGTCCCTCACTGTCTACTTTATCCAGCCCTTTAAGAATCTTATATGTTTCAATAAGATCCCCCCTAATTCTTCTGCACTCTAGAGAATACAGCCTAGTTTATTCAACCTATCCTCATAGGTCAGTCCCCTCATCCCAGGAACTAACCTAGTGAATCTACGCTGCACCCCCTCTAAGGCAACTATGTCCTTTATTAAATAAAGAGACCAAAACTGCACACAATACTCTAGGTGCAGTCTCACCAACGCCCTGTACAGTTGCAGCAAGACTTCCCTACTCTTATACTCTAAACCTTTTGCAATGATGTTCAATGAAACAATTTCCCAAGTTCAGTCACAGTGCCAGCTCGCTCAGTCTGGAGTGCTCTCACCTCAGATTCAGAAGCCCCCGCCTCTTTAGGGACGTTCGGCTACAGTGACCTCATGCTGATGAAGGGCACTGTAGATCCACAAATTGTTGTTGCCGCTGTTGTTGCTGAAGCGTCTCAATGGCAGGATAAGACGCCACATCAGATGCAAGGATTGTTATTATCTTATTGGCCTTCGCGAACTGAAGCCGCTCGTAACGTGTAGGTAACCCGTTGGAAATATTGTGGCTATGTTTTGGGTGGGTTTTGGTCAGGGTAACAGTGAATTATTAGTTAGGTGTTGCTAGTGATTCGGTAACATGTTGGAAGGGTTTGGAAACATGTTGGTTATGAGTTGGTAGTGTGTTGATGAAGCATCATTTATGCATTGGTCATATGCTTGCAACATATCATTTGTGTGTCAGTAACATTCTTTTAAATCTGTGTTCTACTCTGTGTCCTGGCCCACAGATACCTCTATAAACTCCGAGACTTGCACCTGAGCTACGAGAATTTCACAGAAGCGGCCTACACTCTCCTGCTGCACGCTAAGTTACTGAAGGTGACGTGTGGGATTGTCAGGGTGGAGTGGGTGTGTGGGGGTGTTTTGTGTTGGTCTAGGATTGTGAGTTGGACATGCTGGGCAAGCCTGTGTCAAAATGAAAAGCTGTTCACTGTTTAGCCTTCTGGGCACATCCACTGTGAAATGCAGACACCATCACCCACGTTAATATCTCAAGATACAGTATAGAGTTTGGACAGTATAAGACACCAAGATACGTCAAGGTAAGTGCTATGAGACGCCGTCCGCCGTGGAGGGCACTATATAAATCGAAGTTGTTGTTGTGTCAGGCGACTGCCAAGATGGTGGAAGGTGAACTAGATGGACCTTGGTGTTCTTTGGCTTAGCAAATTCTTATATTCTTATAATAACCTATAAGGAATAGGTGGGCCATCAGGCTCCAGTTAACCCGACAAGCCAAAGCCTTGAGGTATAGCTGGACAAACAGCAGGAAAGTGAGATAATAACAACAACAACTTTGATTTATATAGCGCCCTCCACACTGAGCGGCGTCTCAGAGCGCTTCACGGTAATGGAACCCGGGGCCGAGCCAGGGGCAGGGGGAAAAAGGTGACCGAAGGCGCGGTCGAAAAGATAGGTCTTTAACCGAGACCTGAAACCAGGAAGAGAGGGGGAGCGAAGCGAAGGGAGTGAGGAAGGGAGTTCCAGAGCTTCGGGGCGTAGTGGCTGAAGGCACGGCTGCCAATGGTGGAGCGGAGGATTCGGGGGACACGGAGGAGACCAGAACCGGAGGAGCGAAGGCAACGGGAGCTGTGTTGAGGAGAGAGGTTTCAGGTGGATGATATTTCGTTAGAACCTTGTTCTGCTGAAAGGTCATTGACCTGAAATGTTAACTCATTTTCCTCTCTCCGTAGACAGTGTCAGACTCGCTGCGTGTCCCCATTGACTCCTGCTTTTATTTAAGATTTCCAGCATCTGCAGTATCTTGTGTTTTGTTAAGCAGTGGAAAGTTTGCCAGACAGTCTCTCAATGGCAAGCCAAGCATTTTTCACTATTGGTGTCAATTGGTAACGCTGTCGCCTGAGTTAGAAGGTATCGGGTTCAGCCTCGTGTAGGAGACTTGGAGCTCACAGTCAGTTCAGTGACTGTGAGGCACTGTGCGACGTCCTCCTGAAATGAAAAGCGACGTAACAAAAAGCAAGTATTTGCAATAATTTTCAAATGGGCAACCGAACAGCAGGGACTGGGTCAGGTTTGTATGTGTGGGTGTATGTGTGTGTGTGGGGGGGGGTGGGTGTCAGGGGGCCAGGGGAGTGGAAGAAATTTGTGGAGCATACCTCTCTGTGAGTGTATTATTGAAAATGCCGAATGCCCTATTCAGCAACTGTCGTGCAAATTGGCCTGTTTGGTTTTAAATGAGACGTCAAAACTTTGCGTTCCCACTTACACTGCATCTCTCCTCCCCACCCCACATGCACACATTCATATTTTCTCGGGGATGAATGATAAGTTCAGTTTCCTGGCTGGAAAGGAGGTGGCTTTTGTGTGCAGGTGTCCCGCACTTTGTGTGATAGTAATTGGTTGGTTACACCTGGCGTGTCAGATTGCTAATGGGATTAAGGCTTTAACACTGATACGCACCACTCAAACTCGTGGTCTATAGCACCGCAGTGCACTGACTAGCTAATTAACTGAGTGTTGGAGGGAGGGAAGGAGGTGGGCGAGGGAACGGTGGAGAGAATTACTCTGACTGCTCAGCGTGCTCAATCAACACATGGTCTATGCTTCATGATGGCGCTCTGATTGTTGCAGTGTTGGGGGTGGGGGAGAGTGTTGCATTGTCGGAGTCTCTGTACTTTAGCTGAGGAGTTAAACCCAGTTCCCCAACTACTCAAGTGGATGTTAAAGATCTCGAGTGGCTATTCGAAAAGAGATGAGAGTTTCTCTCTCACGGTTGCCTTGGCCGACAATCTCTCAGATAAAACCAGTCATTCACTTCACGGCTGTTTGTGGGGACGTTGCTGTGCGCAAAATTAGCTGCCGTGTTTGCCCACAAAACACACAGTCACTACACTTTGTGGTGAATCCTGTGAAACATCCTTATGATCAGAAAAGTGGTGTATGGAGGAATCTGCACTTCCCTCAGCCCCTGCACTGTACCATTGATGCCAGTACTTTCAGCTACTAAACCCCAAACCTCTGGAAGTCTTGTCTCAATCTGTTCACCTCTAGCTTTCACCTAAAAAAACTTCCTCCGACTGTACTCATGTCTCCCCTACCACCACAATCCACAAAATCCAACTGATTCAAAACTCTGCCGCCCGCGTTCTCACCCGTACTAAACTTCACTGCCCCATTACCCCAGTGCTTGCCAGACTGCACTGGCTCCCTAACCCTGAGAGGATCGACTTCAAGATTGTCACCCTTGTTTTCAATTCCCTCCACTCCTCTGCACCCCCCTACCTCTCTGATCTCCTCTCTCCCCAAACCAGCTCCCGTTGCCTTCGCTCCATTGGGTCTGGCCTCCTCCATGTCCCCCGAGTCCTCCACTCCACCCTCGGCGGCCTTGCCTTCAGCCAATACGCCCCGAGGCTCTGGAATTCCCTTCCTCACTCCCTCTGCCTCGCCCCCCTTCTCTTCCCAGTTTCAAGTCCCAGCTAAACTCCTTTCCCTTTGACCTTGCCTTTGGTCACCTCTCTCCCCCTGCCCCTGGCTTGATCCCGGGATCCGCTATTGTGGAGGGCACTGTATAAATTAAACTTGTTGTTATCTTCATCTCCCCCACTCTTCCTGGCTCAACATCAGATTTGACCACTTATAAGCGCTCCGAAACACCGCCCCACTTGAAAGGCGCCGTGTACATGCCAATTGTTGTTGTATCAAATGGCAATTTTAATGAAGTAGCGTTTGGCCAGGCCTGCGGGGAAGAGGGAAGTTGGTGGGAGAGGGAAACTTATTATTCCCCAAAAGAGTTTTAAATTAAAAAATGACTTGCTGAGAGTTTAAAGAAATTTAGACACCGAATCCAGCTGAATAAAAGCTACAGAAGGCTGTGAATTAAGAGGACCTTGAATTTTCTCTCTCTCTTTTTTGGGGGATTTCACTTAATTTCTCCAGACAGCATTCCCCTCTTCACCCTGTTACTAATCCAATTTTAGAGAATTTAATTGAATCGTGACAATGCCGCAATGTTTGAGACCCACAGTGATTTACTACACCACCCAGGTTGCTGCGTCACAGAGATTTGCTTAAATTAATACTTATATTAATACTGATATTAACACTGATATTCATCTGTGAGGTGAGAGTGAGAGAGAGAGAGAGATTTCTCTGGCATGCAATGATTGGTTTTGTTAATATGCATCAGAGTTCAAAATTGGAGAGCGCGTGGATAAAATTAAGCAGCTTTTGGCAGTATTTTGAGATCAGATGGAATTGGTGAGCATTCCGCCATGGAGTGTGCACTGTGTTCAATGACTCAATCCCTCTTAATACCCCTTAATCCATATGAAGCTTTAAGAATGAGCTGTGGTAAACCAGGCTGATGGAGGATTATTAATAATAATCATCATAAGAATAGTCCTTGCATTTCGTACTGTGCCACTCACGTCAGGATTTGCAAAGCATTCACGGGATCTTATTATGAGTGACTGTATTTTCTGTGGGCAAATGCAGAGCAACGTTCCCTAACCAGTCATGAACAACAACAATAAGAAGAGGTGACGTGTATATAGTGCCTCTCACACTGGGAGGATGTCCCAAGGCGCTGAACAATCAGGGATTTGGGCTGGGGCTGGGGGGGGGTTGGGATCCAGAAGGTGGAGGGCTGGGAGGGTGGGGTTAGAATGATGACTGAAGGCATGGTTGAAGAGGAACAAACAAACAAAACTTACATTGATATAGCGCCTTTCACGTCGAGAGGACATCCCAAGGCGCTGTACAGTCAGGTAGGACAAGAGCAGGGTGGGAAGGCTCAGGGCAGGATAAAGAATAGTAGGAAAAGTAACTGTATTAGTGGGCGAAACGCGGCAGCCAAATTGCGCACAGCAGTGTCCCACAATCAGTCACGGACGTGGGACTAGGGGCAAAAGGGGGTAAAGAAGCAAAAGGGGAGGGGTCGAGGCAGGGGGAAGAAAGGCAGGAAAGTCGACTGTATATTTGTGGGCAAAACGCGGCAGCCAAATTGCGCACAGCAGTGTCCCACAAACAATCGCGAAAATGGGGCCAGGGGAGAAAGGGGGAAAAGAGGGTAAGGTGGGGAGAGGGAGGGAAAGGTGGGATGGGATAGGGTTAGGGAGGAAGAGGGGGGAGAAAGGGGGGTAAGGAAGAGAGGGAGGGAAAGATGGGTGGGGGCAAGATCAGGAAGAGGGAAGAGGGAGGGAAGGGGAAAAGGGAGGAGAGAAAGTGGGGAAAGGGAGTGAGGGAAGAAGAAGATGGGGGCAGGGGTGGGGGGAATCAAACAACAATAATAAACAACAAAAGCAACAATATTAACAACAAAAACAGCAACAAACAATAACCAACAATCGTCCAACAATCGTCCAGCAACCATTCCCTGTCCTCGCCGCCCGCCCGGACGATCCCTGAGATGGCGGGAAAAAAAAGGGCGCGGAAAAAGGGCCCATCTCAGGAAGGTCCTGAGATGGGCCTTGAAGGAGTCAAGGGGTGGGGTGTGGGGTGGGTGGGGGTGGCGAGGTGGTTGAATTAAGCAGCTGATTTTTATCTAGGGGAGATGGTCGACCAGAAACTGGGAGAGAGGAACTCCCTTGTCTTTAACATCTCGTCCAACGGATGCCGCCTCCAGCAGCGCAGTGCGGAGGAGAGACAGGAAGATTAATGTTAAAGTGCTTAGAAACTTGTGAAGGAGGCTTAGTGAGCTGACATCTTAATTATTTTCCTCAAAAAAATGAGAAAAATTTAACCGTGTCTAAAGAGCCCACCGGCCTAGTCCTTGCCAAACTTCGCTGTCTGTGAAGCGTCCAATTCAACGTCCTCAACAATAAATGTCTTCACACCCCCAACACTGTGATCTCTTTGAACCTCGCTCTGTTCGTCCCTTTGCCATCGCCTCGCTTCCTCCATAGTGGCCAAGTATTCATTGCCTACACCTCTACCCTCTGGGACTCTCTCCCTCACTCCTCCGTCTCTCCCACCCTCCAATTTTTTCTCTGTCTGCCTTGAAATCCTGTCGAAAATCATACCTCCTCGGCCGCCTGTGGTCACCTCCCACTCCCACCTCTCCTTATCTGACCCGTTCCTGTGAAGTGTGTGAAGGTGGGTCATAAATGTTATGTTTTCAAGCCTTATTTGATTGTGGCTTGATGAGCAGAGCGTTGGCTTAGTTGATCTACAGAAGTAACCTCCGGCCTGCTCTCCGCCTCACAATTCATGCTGATTATCCCAGCAAACGCATTCATTGATTGGGAGCAAAGTGATAGAGAACTCAGTCAGCCCTCTCACTCAGTCTATGTGTCTGTCTAAGTGTGTATCTGTCTCAGTGTGGGTATCTCAATCTGTGTTTGCCTCAGTGTGTGTCTGTCACAGTGTGCGTGTCTCTCTGTCTGTGTCTGTCTCGGTGTGGGTCTGCCTCAGTGTGTATCTGTCTCGGTGTGGGTCTCTCAGTCTGTATCTCTCAGTGTATGTCTCTCCCAGTTGGTGTCTCTAAGTGTGTGAGTCTCTCAATGTGTGTGTCTCCCTCTTCTTGTGTGTGTGTGTGTCAGGGTGTGTCTCTCTCTCTGTGTCTCTTGCATTGTGTGTGTCTCTCCTTGAGTGTGTGTGTCTCTCTCAGATGAGCGCTCTTTGACAGATCATTGGAATCAAATTTTTTTTTAAAACTCGGTGCCCGGAACATTTAAAGTTATCTTCCCCGTTTCACATCCACTGTCCTGGGGTGGGGTGGGGGTAGTGAGAGTAGTGAGAGTCGTGAGATGTAGGGGGGTTTACTTACACTGACTTGGAGAGGGTTAAGGAGTCACTGTTATGCGGAATCTCAAGGGGGTGAAATAGCAGCCGTTTGCAACCGTTGAAGAAAGCTTATGATGGGATAGGGCAGAGAAGCCGGAACAGTATTTGCTAAATGGTTGGTTTGCTTGCAGGGAGGGCGGGGAAGGGACTGTGCAGGGATTTAAAAGTGAGGATTTGATCTGCGGAAGTGAGGAGGGGGTACAGAGCCACATTGGAGCATGCGTGGGGGGTGGGTGGGGTGGGGGTGTTAGGCTCACATAGGCACAATATCAGACCAGTTCGATGTATGTGTCAGCCTGGCTCAGTGTGTGTCAGCCCAGCTCAGTGTGTGTGTGTGTCAGCGTGCCGCTGTTCGAAAAGCGGAGTTAGTTTCTCTCTCCCAGTGTCCTGGTCAATGATCCCCCAAATAAAATTGGTCACTCACTTCATGGATTTTCTCCGGGACCCTACCGCGTTCAATTGACTGCTGCCTGTTTTGCCTGTAAAATACAGTCAATCCACTTCACAGTGTATCCCGCAAAGCGCTTTAAGATGTCTTGATGACGCGATAAGGTGCGAGCTGCATCAAGATGCAAGTATTATTATCATTATCATCATCATTAGTAGTGTTAGTACAGTTCAAATCACCCCCTGGAGGTAGTTTCTAAGTGGTTTGCAACCAGACCAATAACACTGCCATGTTGCATATTAATAAAATTACTTTTCTTAATATATCTGAACTTCCTACAATAGCTACTCTGTGCGGTTGTTTGTTTGTCAGGTATGTTGCCATTTTTGGAATAGTCTAATTATTATTATTACTATATTAATATTGTTTTTCTCCCCCCCCCCACCACCCCCCCCATCCCCCAGTGGGCAGATGCTCAGTTCAGCACCACGGTTCAGGACTTGCAGAGCTCACAGACACAGAGGCATCAGAAGGAGACTCTCTACAACACTATCATCGACTATTTCGACAAAGGCAAGGTAAAGGCAGCTTGCAAAGTCAGTCAGGGACTGGTGCCCTTTGCGAACACTGGGGCCAGTTGCTTTGAGGCGACTGAAGCGTCTGGCGTAGAAGGGAGAGACAGTTAAGGTTTTGAACATGGGGAGGGCAGAGGTGGAGGTGAGGCAGAGGGACTCAAGGTTGCAGTTTCAGAGAGTAGCAGGCAGAATAGTTGGGATGGGATGAGGGGGGAAGAGGCGAAGCCGTGGAATGGAAGTAAAGAGAGATCTCTTTTTAGAGACTGTACAGACAGGATGGACTCAATGGCTTTCTTCAGCCCAGTAAAACCCTACGATTTTGTTCTGTGGGCAACCTCGGGCAAACTGTTTTATAAAGCTGTGTTTATTACTGTTTAACACCTTACCAGGCAACCTGTTCCCTGAGCTAAATAGTCACTGGCCTGTTCCAAGACCCTCATCCTGCCTGTCTCACTATCACCCTCCGGAACTCCATCCCAGAGCCCCTCCCAACGCCTGACAGGCCCTTCCTTGCCTCCTTCAAGGCCTGTCTTAAGACCTTCCTCTTCGATCATGTCTCAGTCACCTTCCCACGACCTAACCATTCACTTTTCACTTCTTGTCTCCAACAACCCCCCACCCCCCCTCCCCCACCCCCCAGCTCAGTTGCAAACCCTTGACAGTTCAACACCTTGATGTGAAAAGCACTGTAAAAAATGCAAATTGTTGTTTAATAACACAGCTGGATTTTATTACATATGCATTGAGAGCTTTGGAGCCCAGTGTTGACGAGCACCGTAGCTAATTAATTATTGCAATGGGCATGACGTTAGGAACAAATTGTACTATTCAATGTTCCTGAAAGGGGCTCTATTAAATGAAGAGTTGCGTTAGACTAATACATTCTTACATTTGACATAATGGCTTTTCAGGTCAAGAGGACAACAGCAATTAGCATTTATATAGTGTCCTTCATGTGGGTAGCATCTCAAAGCACGCAGGAATAGCTGCGTTTGATGCAAAGCTGGGAGAGAGGGGAGTTGACCGTAGGCAAAGTCAAAGAGGAAAGGTCTTCAGATGTGACAACGGGCAAGGAGAGAGCAAAAGGGGACTTGAAGCCGAGAGTTCCACAGTTTTGAACACAGTGACTGAAAGTACAGCCACCCTTTATTTCATTGGCGGGGTGGGGGTGGGGGGGGGACTGGAACATTAAACGAATGTCTGTGCATTGTTAAGACGGAATTTAATGATCACTTTTTGCAAGGAGAAGGAAGCTTTTCTCCCTGGTGTCCTAACTGATAGCCACTTCCCTCCTCCCCACATCCACCCTCCACCTCTCACCCCCATTAGTTATGTACTTCATGCCTGTTTGTAGGACAATCATTTTGTGTAAATCTGTTACTGCGTTTGTCATCAAAAATACACAGCTACTTCATTTTATAGTAAATCCTATGGAACGCTATGAGACATCCGCCTAGAAGGAAAGGGATTTGGCCTAAATTTGGAAACGAAATAGTCGTGAAGGCTAAGACTAGATGTAATTTCAGTGCTACAAGTCACTGAGGGCTCTTTGGTCATGAGAGATGTCTCAGAAAGGACTTTTATAGAGGTCTATACAATGTTACATATAACATTGAAAAAGTAAACCCAGATCAATAGTTTTGGATGCACTGAGGCAGCAGAATGAAATGACAGTTTTAGAGTTTGCAATATCAAGACTGAAACCAAGAAGTATTTCTCTATCCAGAGGATAATTGATGACTGAAGCAGGGTGATGAGGAAGGGTGGATGCGACCAGGATACTGGGAGGGGTGGAGGATGGAGGGGTGAAGGGGGTATTGGAGTGGCAGGTGGCTGAAAGCACATATCACCAGTTCTGGCCAGGCTGCACTGGCTCCCCATCACCAAACAGATGACTCAGGGATCTTCACACTTGTTCAAATCCCTTCACTCTCTGGCACCTCCCTATCTCTCCGACCTCCTCACCCCCAGTCTGCCACCCAGAGTCTCCGCTCACCCACCTGCTCATCCCTCGCATCTTCTGCCTCACCATCAGAGGTCGCGCTTTCAGCCTCTGTGCCCTGAAACTCTGAAACACACTTCCTCAATCCCCTTGCCACGCCCCCTCTCCCCTTTTTGAAGTCCCGCCTGAAAACCTTCCTCTTCAACCGTGCTTCCAGCCGCCTCCCGCCCCACCACCCCTCCCAGCTCAGAGTCGGGCTCCACCACTATTAACTGGTTTGAGACCCTATCCTGCGACCTCTGGAGGGTGCTTTATATGTACAAGTTATTGTTGTCATCTTGTGAAGGTTAGAGTAGCTGATGTCACGCAGTGACTGATTGCCTCCTGCTCTGAACAGATGTGGGAGGAAGCCATTCACCTCTGCAAGGAGCTGTCTGTGCAGTATGAGACAGAGATCTTTCACTATGAGCTGCTGAGCAAGACCCTGGTGAGTAAGCTTACTCGTGCTGGCAATGCGTTGCAGCATTGTTAACCCTTCGGGTCATCGAGACATTGAGGGGGTTGCCCAGGTCCTGGAGGCTGTGTGGAAGAGAGCAGTGAGGATCATCCCCAGGGTTCAATGAGTAAGAACATAAGAAATCAGCTGACTCCAAAGACATATTCCAAGGCTACTTGGAATCAAGCCCACTCTGTGTGACGGTCCCTAGTCCAGTTCCTGAGTCAGTCGAGTCCGCAGTATTCCAGGGCACTGCTGATGGCAGCACAGCCCGGCCTGGCTCATCGGCCGGACCTGGAAGAGCAGACCAGTGATTGGTGGTCCACTCAGCTCTTGTTAACCCTGCAAACCAAAGCCCTGATGGGGATGATAGTTCGAACTGGACAACAGCAGGAAAGCTTGCCAGACACTGCTATCAACAACACGCTGGTTAGACTCCATCAGTTATCCCAACACACCTTGGGGCCCCAAAGCCTTGCTAATCTGCGCCCAGATTAAACAATTGAAGTCCCATCCACCGGGAAACAAAACAATTATGGAATCGGTGGATGGGACTTCAAGGGGGAGCTTTGAAACTGATCTTTGAAACTTTGAAACTGGGTGGGGAGAGAGGCTTTGGGTGGGGGATGGGGTGGGTGGTGGGGGGGATGTGGTGGGCGGTCAGGGTAAGATGTGACAGTGTGACTGATCTGGCATATTGTTCACCACCTACAGCAGCGGCAAGCCAAGTTTTATGAAAATATCATGAATGTGCTGAGGCTGACCCCCGAGTTCTTTGCTGTGGGCTATTACGGACAGGGATTCCCAACCTTCCTCAGGGTAAGAAAGACACCTTCCGCCGTGGAGAGTGGGTGCCGTATTGTGCTGTCTGCTGGGGAGTAGGGGGTGGGGTGTGGGTGGAAGGAGTAGATGGTCCGAAGGAACATTTTGTGTGATTGATTCCAATCCACTTTCTCGCACATCAGATAGTCTAACATGCAAAGTAAATGGGACGGACATCCATTGTGGATATCAGAATAATGTGGCTATTAGATTGAGTGCTTGTGGGTCTCCATCTCTCTCTGTGAATAATCTCTATCTTTCTCTCTACTGTCCTGTGTTACTGGCTACACTACTGTATATTATATAACTGGCTGTAGCAGTTGCAGCTACGCTTGCAACCAGTTTCATTTAATCGGCCTTCTCTCTTTCGTCTTGCATTTTTCTTGAAAGGCTTGATCTTCGCTTCTTAGGCATCTTCATCTCTTAAGATTAAGAAAATGTGCTATTTAACTTGTTCGCAACCCTTGTATTTGCACATATATCGTTTTGGGAGGACTCCTGTAGGAGGATTCTTGTTTGGAGGACTTAGTGGGAACACTCAGTGGGAGCATTCCTATTGGGAGGAATCAGTGGGAGGACTCCCTTGGAAGAATTCCTGTTGGGACGATTTGTGTTGGAAGGACTCATAGTCCATAGATGTGTGATGAGCTTGTTCAGATCACGATAAGAGATCACCGGAAAAAATATGCCCAAGACACTCCCCCCATGCATGACCTTTCCACTGAAGTATAAATCATGCCTCTACCTACTTCAGTCAATTAGACAGACTCACAGATAGATATTCTTTGGGGTTTAATTAAAGCATTTTTAAATACTTTATCTATTTAATATCGCTCGTCAACGATAGAGGATATCCCCCCCCAAAAAAAATATGCCCGTGATGTTCCCACATACAAGACCTTTCCGATGAGGTATAAACCATGTTCAGACAGACAGGCAGGCAGGCAGACAGACATTTCATTTTTGTAGGAATAGATATAATATGTGCTCTAATTGTACAGTATGCTATAACACACTGTGATATTGGCTATAGCTGTATATTATATAACAGTGTGTTACTGACTCTACGCTGTGTATTGTATAATAATCCACTGTATGTGACTGGCTATATCTCTGTGTATTGTATAACAGCACACAGTGTATTACTGGCTTTAACACTGTATATTGTATTAGACTCAATGGGGTGTAACCAAAGAATAACAGTATGTTGTACAATAGCACTGGTATAACTGACAGTCGTCTCTGCTGTATAAGCTATGAACTGATGTTTCTTTCTTGACTGCACAAATGATAAATCTAACAAGAAACATAAGGAATGCCAGGAGAAACGCAGGCTCTAGCCTGGGGAACAACTCAAAGGTTTATATTGTCTGAGTGATTGAGCTGTTAGGTTTGATACTGGCATCAAATGGGAGAAATATTCTGATCAAACGGTTAAAGTACAAGAGACATATCAAACATCATGAGCGAGAGGAAAGAGAGAGAGGAGAGAAGCAGTAAATGTTCCTCTGCTCCCTGCACTGTCAGACTCGCTCAAGCTCTCCCACACTTTATCTTTGGGTCTTGAAGACTGTGGGTGAAAGCCTTGCAATTCTCTGACTCGAAGACTCCAGCAGTTCTGGGTTCCCCATACCTTGGCTCTTGCCAACCTGTGTCTGGCGCCCTCCAGGATTAGGAAACCCAAGTTGTGTCCTTCTGAGAGAGAGAGAGAGAAAGAGAGAGAGTGTTATATCTCAGACATAGGGAAATGTCCATGTGTAGGTGGCATACGTATGTGGGACTCTCACTCTGGTTTGGATACTTAATAATAATAATAATAATACCGTCACAATAAGATTCATATTATTTTGAACACGGTGACGGTTTTCCACGATTGGGTTAATTGATGAGTGAGTGTTCAGGCCACATTGTGGAAGCTGGTCCTCTGACTACGTGAGATCACGGCAGTCGCCTCACCCGGGACGCACCGAGAGAGGCTCCACGGCTAACTGAATGATATACTTGCCGTCCGTCACTCCCCAATTGGTGTGTGACATCTGGAGAGGTTAGGAGCAGACACGGGTTAATAAGGAGCTAATATGCTGACTGCGTGTGAGCTCTCTCACTCCACTCCCGACACAGAGGCTGTCTTTGGTGATACCTGCTTCAATAAATACATTTATCTGCAACAATAATAATAATCCTTGGACACCTTGCCTTTAACCTGAAATATTTTCCAGTTAGCCTGATTGTCCAATTGTCCCGGCTGATGATTCCCCAGATAAAATTGTTTGCACACTTCACAGCTGTTTGTGGGGAGTTGCTCTGCCACTGCATTTGCCCACACAATGCACAGTTACTACACGGAGTAGGTTAGTGTCAACCTAGCTCAGTCAATGACACCCAAGATCTCATCTAATAATATAACAATCCTTGCATTTGATATAGCGCTTTCCAACATCTTATCGACGTCCCAAAGCGCTTCACGGAATATACTGTAAATTGAATTGACTGTATATATTTGTGGGCGAAACACGGCAGCCAATTGCGCACAGCAGCGTCCCCCACACACAGTCGCGGATTGAAATGGCGAATTTTATTATTGTTTTTTTTTGGAGGGATTATTATTAGGCTTGTGTGTGGAGAAAGGAAACTTGCCCAAGGTTTTGCGCTGACCTGCCTGGATTCGAACACAGGTCTCCCCAGCTTGGTCTCCCCAGCTTGCAAGACAAGCGCTCTAACCACTGAGCCACAGGAGCTCCAAACCTATTCAGGTTGATGTGAAGGCACTATTTGAAAAGAGAAGGGAGTTTTTCTCTCTCCCGGTGTCCTAGCTGACAATCCCCCCAAATAAACTTGGTCACTCGTCTCACGGACGAGTTTTGTGGGACACTGCTGGGCAAAAAGTATATGGCACATTTATCTACAAACGCACAGGCACTGCACTTTACAGTACCCTTGTGTATCCTGTGAAGCCTTTTGGGATGGCCTCCTGAAGTGAAAAGACGATAGATCAAATGCAAGGATTATTATTGCTATTTGAATAACGTGGTTTGGTGCCTTTCTAGCAGGAAGCAAATTTGTGCGCTAAAGAATAAAAACAATTCCTCAATGTCCCTTTTGACGAAATTTAATATCGGAAAGCACAACCCCAGCAGAACAGCAGGCATGAGCTGTAATTGTTGTTAACAATATGATACAAATTTACATTGATATTAAACAGAGCCTTTCACAGCAGTCTGAAAGCATAGCCTCTTGCTCACACGCTCGCTCCCTTGTGTGTGGGGGTGGGGAGGAACTTGACTACAATGTAATCCCTTTTTACAATCATTCTTGTTTCTTTATTATCATGATAATAATAATTCTCGCGTTGGTAAAGCCTCTTATCGTGCCGTAAAGACATCTCAAAGCGCCTCGCAGAATATATTGTGTACATTATACAATCAAGTGAATTGACTAAATTTTGTGGGTGAAACGCGATAGTGAAATGAACACAGCAGTGTCCCACAAATAGTCATGGATTGACTAACCAAATTTTTTTTTTTGGAGAGATTGTTGTCCTCAGAAAGCGATTCGTTAATCAACCAACTGTGGAGCTCCTGTGTGTCTTAGTGGTTAGAGCGCTTGTCTTGCAAGCTGGGGAGACCAAGCTGGGGAGACCTATGTTTGAATCCAGACAGGTCAGTCAGGGCGAAACCTTGGGCAAGTTTCCTTACTCCACACGTCTAATAATAATCCCTCCAAAAAACCCACCATAATAAAATTGGTCATTTCAATCCACGAATGTGTGTGGGGGACGCTGCTGTGCGCAATTGGCTGCCACGATTCGCCCACAAATATATATACAGTCAATTCACTTTACAGTATATTCTGTGAAGCGCTTTGGGACGTCGATAAGATGTTGGAAACGCTATATCAAATGCAAGGATTATTATTATTATTATTATATATTATAACAACCAAGTTCCTACTTGCTGCTCGATAAACAGGCATGTGGAGTAAGGAAACTGGCCTAAGGTGTCACCCTGCCCAGGAATCGAATCTGTGTCCTCTCGCTTACAAGGCGAGTGCACAAATCACTGCACACAATGTTGTTTTTCCTTGTCCTCTTCTAGTCCGTGGGAGGCAGCGGGGATGAGGGAGAAATTGAAAGAGCTCGATTGCAGGGTTAGAGGAGAAAACGTTGGGTGGTGGGGCTGAAGGGAGAAAATGGCCAGGTCCAATATAAGGGTAAACGATTAGAGTGGAGGCATTGATACGAACGTTTCTTGCTCAAGGAGTTGATGCTTTTTTGGGGGTGGGTGTGTGAGAGAGAGGGAAGGAGAGAGAGGTGGTGGGAGCTTCACTCATTGGGCGGGGAGCCAGAGCCTAAAACGCCAGTCCCCCAGCAGTTTGTGGTGTAGCAAAGTGACGCACTACAGTGAGACTGATCCCAATACAACAGCAACCACTTAACATGTACACTGCACCCTTTACACAGGATAGAGTCTCAGAGCTCTACACCGTGGCCGACCACTGAGCTAGTGGCCCTCCCACCAGTTTGGTCCTTCAGGCTGACATTACAATTCCTGTGTAAGCATCTCGCCACAGAACCAACGAAGGTTGTAGTAATAATAATAGTCCTTGCATTTGATATCGCGCCTTCTCACGTTGTTGAGACGTCTCAAATAGCGAAGAGCGAACGTATTGTAATGTGAATTGACTGTATTTTGCGTGCAAAACACGGCAGCCGATTGCAGTGTCCCCACGTTGGGACTTTAAAACTATCGAGACCAGCCGTCATTCAGATGAGGCATTAATCCATAGGATCATAGAATGTTACGGCACAGAAGGAGGCCATTCGGCCCATCGAGTCTGTGCCGGCTTTTTGACCGAGCAAGTCACTTTCGTTAACCCCAATCACCAGCTTTCTCCCCATAACCCTGCAAACCCGTCTTCCCCAGATACCTATCTAGTTCTCTCTTAAAAGCTGCTATCGAATCGGACCTCACTACCCTTTCAGGCAGATCATTCCAAATTCGAACAACTCGCTGAGTAAAAAGATTACTTCTAACCTCCCCTCTGCTTCTTTTGGTAGATATCTTAAGACTAAGAATCCATCCACATTCCTCATCTGTGCAGGTGGATGTTAACTGGATGTGCCAAATGGCACTATACAAAAAGAGAAGGGAGTTTTTCCTGGTGGGGGGGGGGGGGGGGGGGGGGTCGCTCCCTAATAAATTTACTGCCTCCAGGGCTGTTTGTGGGACCTTGTGTGCAAATTGGCTGCCCAACTGCAGCTCTCTGCTCTGAGGCCCTGTAGTTTTGCCCAAATTCATCAAGGATTATTCCCTCAAGCCCTGATTCTTAGAAGTAGGTCGCTCGTTGTAAAGTATTCTGGGTTCTAACAGACATCCGCAACAATAAAAACTCCTCCAGCCTTCCTCCTTCTCCCGCCGCTGCTTTCTCTGAGGGCAGTGACACCCTTCACTTCGCACTTTCCCCGTGGCAACCGCTGACTAACAAGCACCAACCGTTCCAGTGAATATCACTGCGAAGCCGTGCTCGCTGTTTGAAGGCTGGCTCAGTCGCTCTCGCCTCTGGCTCAGCCGGTTATGATTTCCAACCCCTCACCACTAAACACCTCTTCTCCCCAGTTTGGTTTAAACCCACCCCCTTCTGTTTCTCCCCCTGAAGACGTGAACACATATTCAACCCATCAGTTAACACACTCTTTTTTTCCTTTTCCTCTGTCTTCTTTCTCTCCTTTGTCTTCCATGTCCCCTTTAATGTCCTTAAGAAACCTCTCCCTCTAAACAAGCCCCAGTTCTGACGAAGGGTTGTGGACCCGAAACGTTGACTCCTTTCCCTTTCTCCATGGATGCTGCCTGACCTGCTGAGTTTCCCCAGCAACTTTTGTTTTTGATTCAGATTCCCAGCATCTGTATTGTCTTGTGTTTTGTTGTAAATGTTCAGTGTTCTTTTAACTCCTGCCTTTCATAGTGAATACAGCTCAGGAAACAGGCTATTCAGCACACCCAGTCTGGTTGGTGTTTATACGCCACGTGAGATTTGCTATTAATATATATTATATCCCCAGTGCATAGCCGTTCATCCCCAGTGCAGCACATTGGAAACTCCATCAAGTCTACCCCAGCTCTCAGAGCAAACTGTCTGTTTAATCCCACTGCCCTTGCCTATCCCCACCCTCTTCATATTCCTGTCTACTTCCCTCTCAAAAACACTCTCGCACAAATATGCACACACACATACACAGACATGCAGAGAGAGATACACAGACTCACAGATATGACACAGGTGTACAGTATATGCACACATACAGGCGTACAAAGTCTTGCACGCACACACAGAGTCAGTGACATATATGTCACCTTGGGCGAGTTTCCTTACTCCACACGCCTAATAATAATCCCTCCAAAAAAACCACACTAATGATAATTGGTCATTTCAACCCACGACTGTGTGTGTGTGTGGGGGACGCTGCTGTGCGCAATTGGCTGCCACGATTCGCCCACAAACATATACAGTCAATTCACTTGACGGTATCTTCTGTGAAGCGCTTTGAGGCGTTGATAAGATGCGAAAAGCGCCGTATCAAACGCAAGGATTATTATTATTATTATTATTATATGCTGCAGACTGGTTTTCATTGATTCTGATTCTGGCAAAAACAGGTAAATTTAAAAAAAGCCAATAGAGTTGCAAAAATCAGTCTGGATTATAATAGGCAGAAGTTAGTGATTGCGCTGTTTGCTGTTAGTGCTGATAAAAGAACAGCGAGGCCGGCTACTGTCATTAAATACCACTTTATTTCCCCGTCAGTTAAACCGTCCGCATACCGATCAGCCTCTCCATTTAAACACAACAGCAGATTAGCAAACACTCCAATCATCTTGTTCTTATATACCTCACTCCCCCAACACCAACTGGCCTCAGTGCTGGGGTGGGGGAGGAGAGATGAGGGGGGAGGTTAGGTGAGGGGGGAAGAGGGGTGAGGAGAGGTGTGGGAGGAGGAGAGGTGAGGGGGAGGAAAGGTGAGGGGGTAGAGGGGTGAGGAGAGGTGTGGGGCGGAAGAGAGGTGAGGGGGGTGGAGAGGTGAGGGGGGGAAGAGAGGTGAGGAGAGGTGAGGGAGCAGAGAGGTGAGGGGGGCAGGGAGGTGAGGAGAGGTGAGGGGGGAAGGAGAGGTGAGAGGGGAAGAGAGGTGTGGGGGGAGGAGAAGTGAAGGGGGAAGAGAGTGAGGGGGTGGAGAGGTGAGGAGAGGTGAGGGGGGTGGAGAGGTTAGGGGGGTGAAGAGGGGAAGTGTGGGGGAGAGGTGAGGGGGTGGTGGAGATGTGAGGGGGGAGGGGAGGTAAGGTGGGCGGTGTGTGGGGGGGGGGGGAGAGGGGAGGAGAGATGAGGTGAAGGGGGTTGGGGGTGGGGGGGGGGGGGAGGAGTGGGGAGAAGGGTAGGAGAGGTGGGGAGAAGTGGGAGGATGGTTGTCTGAAGAAAATGTCCCATTTTCTCTGGGAAGGGAGTAGGTTGGGACATGATGGTCGTGACAGGCAGCCTGAGAGGCTGTACACAATTCTCCGCCAGCACTTGAATTTAAATATCCTTCTCGTTTCCCTCTGAGGAGAGAGATGGTCAACGAGATGAGCAGGAGCTGGCTCTGTGATTCATTTGTATTCAGGGGAATCACTAGCTGCAGTATTTTATTTTCATTGTTCGCTTTCAATACAATCTCTCCCTCTCCCTTTCACTTTACCTTTCTTTTTTCTCTCTCCTCTTATTTCATTGTTTCTTTCTCTGTTTTCTTTCCTCTCTCTTTCCGTATGTTCGCCCCACCACCACCACCCTCTCAAAAAAATATAGTCATTTCACTTTTACAGTATATTTTGCGCAGTGCTTTGAGAAGTCTGGAAGACGTGATAAGTCGCCATGTCAAATGCAAGCATTATTATTACTCCTTCCCTTCTCTTCTTCCCAATTTGTCCGAGATACACAGGACGGGTGTGATCGATGGAGTGTTAGCCTCGACTGTGAGCTCAAAGTCCTCGACATGGAGCTGTAACCCCAAGTCATCTGATCCAGTTGAGCAATTTTAAGTCAGACGGTGAATTCAAATCCTCTCTCTTTCACCATCTACACTTTATCTCCACTGTCTGGTGTGGCGTTCCTCAGGGCTCTGTCCTTGGTCCCCTCCTCTTCAACATCTATATGCACCCTCTTGGTGACATCGTCCGCAGATTATGGGTGCCAATTTCCCCACGTGCGCGGTTGACACGCAACTGGTGTCCATTCTCGATTCCAGGACCACTGCTGTCCTGTCAGGCATTGAGTCCTAGATGGGAGTCAACTTTCTTCGGTTGAACATCAACAAGACAGAGGCCCTCCTGATTGGCTCCTATCAGTGCCTCCGCACCTCAGGTGCTGACAGCATCAACGTCCAGGGATGCAAACCTCACTAAGCCAGTCCGGAACCTTGTTTGACCCTCAACTATCTGTGCCATGACGCACTCCGCCTCCCCCCACCACCGCAACATTCATCCAGCTCCAACTCTGCCTCACCACTCAGGCCACCTCATTATGCATTTATTCCATCTAGGCTCGACTACGCCAATTTGTTGACCTTCTCAACTCTTCCCTTCGCAGGCTGCAGATTATCCAGAACTCTGCAGCTTGTGTGCTCTCCCGCACCAGGCTCCATTACCCTATCACCCCCATCTTCGCCTGGCTCCACTGGCTCTCCATCTCCCAGAGGATAGAGTTCAAAATCATCATCCTCACCTTCAAAGCCTTCTACTGCCTGGCTGCTGTGACCTGATAATGCAATATCAATCTGTCTGCTCCCGACTGCTCTACACCCCCCGCCCAGCCTGACCTGCCCCTTCAGAGGAGGTTGGGCCTTCAGCCTCTCTTCCACCACCCTTTGGAACTCCATCCCACATTTCTTTTTCCTCTCTCCCTCCCTTGCCTCCTAGAAGACACGTCTCAAAAACTTTTTCTTCAACTGTGCCTATGGCTAACCTCCTACACCACCCTCACTGCCTTACACCCTCATGATCCCAGCGCTCTGCTCAGGTCCAAAGCCTGATGGTCCTGCACATTGCGACCAATGTGAATGGTGTTATACACATGTAGAACTGTGTAATTGTTGAGTCTCAGGTGGTGGGGAGTTGGGGTACGTTGGGGTTTCTATATATTGCATTTGTTTGTGTGTTTGTAGAGATGGGGGAGGAGATATCTCAAGATTCTCAGGAGAACACCAGGAGAGAGAACCTCCTTCTCTTTTCCAATAGAATCACGGGATTCTTATCATCCACATGAACAGAGCATAGATGGGAACTTGGTTTAACAACAACAACAAAATCACATTTGTATACCGTCTTTCATGTTGGAAGTAACTGGCGGTTGGAATCGGGCAGTGAGGAAGGAGGGTGACTGAAGGCATGGTCGAAGGAAGAGAAGGAACTTGAGATGGTGTTGAAGGAGGCAAGTGAGGGGGTGAGGTGGAGGGAGTGTGTGATAGAATTCCAGAGAGGGGGGGCAGAATAGCTGAAGGCTCGTCTGCTGATGCAGCGAGCGAGGCTGTGGATGTGGAGCAGGCCAGATCTCGCTGAGTAGAGAGAGAGCGGGCAGATTGGTAGAGGGTAGGAAGTCACAGAGATAGGTGGGAGCAAGACCATGGAGGACTCTGAAGGTGAGGAGCAGGATCTTGAATTGTATCCCCTGTGTGATGTGAAGCCACTCGAGTCGGGCGAGGATGGGGGTGATATCAGCCGCACAATAGAAATCTTTAATAATTCATGAGTTCGCATTTCTTCAGGACTCCCTCGTTGTCTGTGTAATTATTGTTCAATTTATTTTGCAATAAGTTTACACAATTTAATCTTGTTTTTCCTGCTTCATATTCACAAGATCGTGTTCGGGGACTCAGCACGTATTAATCTCTGACCAAGTGATGCCTGTGTCAGGTCTTTTCTTTTTACTTACACCTTTGTATCGTCGCCAATGCTAACATTATGTAGGAGAAGGACACTTAGCAGGTGAAAGGGGCTAATTATTCAAGACAGGAAGGTTGAAGTGAGGAGCTGGAACTCGCTTGGAAATTAGCTGGTCCCTTTGAAGGGTGAATGAGAAGGATAACATAAGAATTTGCTAGACGAAGGTAGGCCTGAGTCATGTCCCAAACTACACATTGAATCCCAAGATTTTATTTTCTAAAATAAATCTATCTAACTTGTTCTTTCCAGTGCCTTGGGATGTCCTACAGACATCAAATGCGTTATACAAGTGTAATTCTGTTGTTGTTGAAAGAATCCACACTTTCTGCTGCCACTGTCTCCAAAGGGAGCTTTTTCTATATGATTTCTGCTCGCTCATTGTGATGTTTCCGCAGATTTGTTCTGAATTTATCCCCCTTTATATCACAGAGTGTGCCTTCTGGTTCTGGACAAGATAAAAAAAAAAGCTTATCATGATCTATGTTATCCCTTTAGTCCCTTTAGAATCTTTAAAGATGCTATCGTATCGGCTCTCAATCTTCTCTCTCCAGGATGAACATGCCCAGATGGATCAGATGAGATCAATGATTCTTCACTGTATTGTGTGAATGTCTGATCCGTCAGCTCCCCCCACTTGTTCCTCTCTCCCCCTCTCCCTCTCCCCCTCTCCCTCTCCTCCTCTCCCACTCCCGTAACTAACCCCGGACTGTTTGCCATTGCACAGAATAAGGTGTTCATTTACCGAGGCAAAGAGTACGAGAGGCGAGAGGACTTTGAGATGCAACTCATGATCCAGTTCCCAAACGCTGAGAAAATGAAAACAACATCCCCACCAGGAGTGGATCTCAGGAGCGGACCAGGACAGTGTATCCTTTCCTTTTCCACTTTGCTTTTATAAAATGGTTTTGCGAGTCAGACGGGCTCGGTTTGGTAGCACTTTCACTGCTAATGTTCTCCATTTTCCTACTTGGGGACTTGAGACTCAAATAGTCCAAGCAAGTGGGAAAGGGAGGGAGGCAATGTTGTCGGAGGCGCCGTCCTTTCTGAAGAGTCGTTGAACAGAAGTCCCATCCACGTACTCAGGGAAGGGAGTTCCTCTCACCCAGTGTCCTGGCCAACAATTTCCCAGATAAAATCATTATTTCATGGCTCCTTTGCTGAGTGCAAATTGGCTGCTGTACTTGCCTGCAAAATACAGTCATTACAGAAAATCTTGTGAAGCTCTTTGAGATGCCCTCCCATGATGAAAGGTGCTGTAACAAATGTAAGGATTACTATTATTCTGTACAATTTATATTCACACAGTGCCTTTCATATCAGAAGGGCATCTCAAAGTGCTCTCGTGCCCAGAGGTGGGGGTGGGGAGGTAGAAATGAACAACAGAACAGGCATGAGGTGGCCTTGAATGGAAGAAGGCAGGGAGCTAGGCGGATGGACCTTAGGAGAAAGCTTTCGCACTGTCCGAGCTCCCTCTCTACATTATATCATCTTTGGCTTACAGGGTGAACAAGAGCTGAGTAGGATAATTCGCTGTTCCCCCCCCCCCCCCCCACTCCGCCACCCAGTGACTGCTCTGCCCTTCCATGTCCTGCCAATGAGCCAGGCTGTGCTGTCATCAGTGATGCCTGAAATACCGTGGACCCACCACAAAAGGCCCGCCCAGATGGTAGGTTGACTGTTGCCAAACATGTCACATTGTGGGGGATGAATGGAAAAATTGGAGTCAGTTCATCTCTGAGGAGATACCTCTGACTGACCCCTCCACACCCTACCGCCCCTGTACCCATGACGGGCAGAGCAGATGTTGAGACGTGTATCTGCCCTGAGTCAGTCTGGAGCATCGCTGCACCCTTGGTTACCTTTACTGCCATCCACAGTCATTCAGTGCTTCACTGTCCAGCCCGTCCAGGAGGAACCGCCACAATTCCGCAACAAGAATGTTCCGGAACAGATTCTCAAGTAAGTTGGTTTTGGGGGTTGGTTTGGGGGAGGTGGGGTTGAGAGGGGTTGGGGTGTTTGGGAGGGTGTTCATTTGGGGGCTATGAGGGGGTTGGTTTGAGGGTGTGGTGGTGGTTTGGGAGTAGGGCTATTGGTTTGTGTGGTGGGGGGGGTGGGGGGAGTTTGGAGGGGGTTGGTTTGGGAGTGTCACTCACTCACTTTGTTTCTGCAGTTATTTTAAAGCCAACAATGTGGTGAAATTCAGTTACTCACGGCCAGTCAGGAAAGGGGAGAAAGACCCGGAGAACGAGTTTGCTGTAAGTGACTGCAACTGTCACAGTGTCACAGTTTGTGTGCACTCGTCGCTCGCTCGCTCACTCACTCACTCACTCGATCACTGACTGACTGACTGACTGATATTCACTGACACACACACACTGATACTCACACTGACACACATTGACACACTCACGCTCACACTCACAATGCCAATCACACTGACACTCCCTGACACACTGACACTCACACCGAGACGCTCACTGACACTCACACTGGTACACTACAACTAATTTCCACACTATAAACCTCGGGTTCCGTCTCACTGGGACAGTCCACTGACAGTGGCCAATGTCATCACGGGGGCTTGTGGTTCTGCAGCTCCGCATTGTCACGTTGTGTGTGGTGGGAGCACCACCTGGCAGATCAACTATGTTAGTTCACCCAACACCTCACCAGACGAGAGCAGTCAACAAGAGTGAGCAGTGAGCAAACAAAAGTCAATCAATCAATCCAAACTTACATTCGTATAGCGCCTTTCAGGCCGAGAGGAAAGGCTAGAGAGGCTAGGCTTATTCTATCTAGAACAAAGAAGATTGAGAGGAGACCTGATCGAGGTTTATAAGATTATGAGAGGTTTCGACAGGGTGAATAGGGAAAGACTGTTTCCACCGGTGGGCGAATCAGTGACTCGTGGTCACAGATTTAAAATAGTTTCAAAATGAAGCAGAGGGGAGCTGAGGAGAAATTGTTTCACTCAGTGGGTTGTTCGAATCTGGAATGCATTGCCTGAAAAGCTGGTGGAGGCAGATTCCATAACAGCTTTTAAAAGGGAACTAGATCTTTATTTAGGAAGAGCAGGTCTGTTAGGTTATGGGGAGAAAGTGGGGCAGTGGGATGAGTTGCTCTGATCAAAGAGCCGGCACAGACTTGATGGGCCGAATGGCCTCCTTTTGTGCCGTAAAATTCTATGATTCTATGAGAGGACGTCCCAAGGCGCTGTACAGTTAGGTAGGGACAAGAGCAGGGTGGGGAGGGGTCAGGGCAGGATGAAGGAGAGTAGGAAAATTGACTGTGTATTTGTGGGCAAAACGCACAATACAAAAATATTTTTAAAAAATATAATAGAAATAAATAATATTTTAAAAAGACAGAACAAGTGAAGCATAACTTCCCTGTAGTGAGTGTAATGAATTTACCAAGAAACATGGCCACACATCATTCTCCACATTGACTTTCAAAGTCTAGATATGAATTATAATAAAAATGAATCTTTATATTTAATACAACTTGCATTCACATGGAGCCCATCATGGAGTAGCATCTTGGGAGTGCTTAACAGCTTAACTGTTTGCTTGGCATAGCTTGATGGGGGGGAGGGGTACGAGGTGACACTAGATGCAGTCAAAGAAGCAGGTCTTGCTGTGCGATCTGTAGATGGGCAAAGAGGGGGCAAGGTGGAGGGATTGAGAAAGGGAATCCATTAGGTCAGACTAATGACTAAGATTAGATCTTTATTTAGGAAGAGCAGGTCTGTTAGGTTATGGGGAGAGTGCGGAGTAGTGGGATTGAGTTGCTCTGTTCAAAGAGTCGGCACAGACTAGATGGGCCGAATGGCCTCCTTTTGTGCCATAAGATTCTATGATTCTAATGTTGCCAGGTTCAGTTCTGACTAGATCATATAGACTGTGGGAAATACATGGCTAACTATGTAACAAGCCATTTTGTGGAAGGCACTATATAAATGCAGGTTGTTATCATTGTCCTTCAGATGGGGCATTTAAACAAAGCCTATTTAGGTGGATTTTAAAGATCTCGCATCACAATCCGAAAAGAGAAGGGAGTTTCTCTCTCCCAGTGTCCTGGCTGACAATGCCCCAGATAAAATCAGTCACTCACTTCGTGGCTGTTTAAAGAACATTGCTGTGTGCAAATTGGCTGCCACTTTTCCCACAAAGTACAACAACAACAAAATTACATTTGTGTAGCGCGTTTCACATCTGGAGGCCATCCCAAGTTGCTAGATACACTAGCAACCCCTCTCAACCCCACTACACTATAGAGTAAAATCCTATAGAAGCGCTTTGTGAGTCTCTCATCCTAATGTGATGAAGTGCTATAGTGATTACAAGGATTATTTTTATTATTATTACTATTAGAAGCTGCTGTGTTGTCTCCTTACGGGTTGGAAAGCGACGGGAATCGCTGTGCTCATTTGGTAATTATTTTTTCTCTCCTCTGCAGTCCATGTGGATTGAAAGGATAATGTTTGTCACAGCGTACAAGCTGCCAGGAATCCTCCGCTGGTTCGAGGCTGTCCACATGTCCATGGTGAGGGTGCCATTCATTCGGTGTCTTGACACACGCAAAAATCCACCAACGTGATCAGCCGGGTATCTGATAAACATGGAAACTTATCACTGTGATCAGCCGGGTGTCTGAAACACACCGACAGTCAGATATAGACGTGAAATCGCTCAGATAAAATCAGTCATTCATTTTCTGGCTGATTTTGGGGACATTGCTGTGTGAAATTGGCTATTCTACTGTAGCTCAGTGTTTAGAGCACTCGCCTTACAAGCGTGAGATCTGTATTTCTGATCCAGGCAGGTCAGGGTGAAACCTTGGGCAAGTTTCTTTACTCCACACGCCTAATAATAATCCGTCCAAAAAAACTATTAACAAATTGGTCATTTCAATCCACGACTGTTTGTGGGGGACGCTGCTGTGCGCAATTGGCTGCCACGTTTCGCCCACAAATATACAGTCAATTCACTTTACAGTATATTCTGTGAATTGCTTTGAGACGTCGATAAGATGTGAAAAGCGCGATAACAAATGCAAGGATTATTATTATTATTATTATTGGGTTTGCCTGGAAAATCCCGAGTCCCCACACAGTGATTGTTTGGGGAACTATTCATTTGTTGATTGATCGATCAGTCGATCATTTGATGTTTTTCTTTTGTGATTTGCTGATTTGTGCTGTTGATGACTTGTCCAATTGATTGGTTGCTCACTCGGTCAGTTAGTGGATTGGTCGGTTGATCGGTGGATCATCGATTGATCAATGTCTACTCTTTTGCACAGTCTGAAATCAGCCCCCTGGAGAACGCCATTGAGACGATGCAGAAAACCAACAACAAGATACTGGCGATGATTAACCAACACCACACCGATCCCAGCCTCTCCATCAACCCCCTCTCCATGCTGCTTAACGGTATTGTGGACCCTGCTGTGATGGGAGGCTTCGCCAAGTATGAGACGGTGAGTACCACACACTCAGGACGTGATTGACTTACGTGAGGAATAGAGAGAGATTCAGCGAGAAGACCTTTAGGCCCATCTGATCTTTTCCTTCCTGTCTGATCATCCATCCTTCCAGTATCCTAGCTCTGATAACCCTGTTCCAGTCACTGGCTTCACCATTCGCATGTTCCTGCTCATTAAACACCCACCAGACTCGCATTCCTCCCTTCCACCCCCACCCTCCCACCATTCGATCCTCGACACACTTCTCCAGCTCCCAGCAAATCAATTTCAAACTCTTTGCTCTCACCAATAAATCCCTTCTCACCCTACTGCCTCCCAATCCCACCAACCTCTGTCGATGGTAGATTGCAAAGCGCCTCACAAGTTTTGCTATAAAGTGCAGTAACTGGGTATTTTGCGGGGGCATTTGGCTGCCAGGAATCCTGTGGCTGGTTCAAAGCTGTCCACGTGTCCACGGCGAGGGTTCCATTCACCCGGTGTCTTGACACACGCAGAAACCCAACACCGTGATCAGAAAGGTGTCTGATACACAGTAACTCATCACAGTGATCAGCTGGGGTGATAACATTGGTAGACATGGACAAGCAGGCAGTGCCTACCTTATGAAAATAAAAACTTTGAATTGTAGATGATTATTTAATGGTGTATATTTTTACCATGCACATTTTACACATTGCAGACGATTTTTAGTAGAAACTACCAAAATTATTTAACTGCGATTTGATATGCCTACCTTAAAAGCAACGGAAAGGCAGAGAGACGCCGTGCCTTTTTTACTCATCGAGTTGAATGTAGTTCCGATGCGCATGCGTGTTCCTTTCTCAGTGTCTCAGTAACGGGGTGAAATAGGCACAAGCTACTGCTGCCTTTCCTCTTTCTATCAATTGCAATCAGATCACATTGAAATGCCATGTCTGCGCTTGCGTATTTGCGGAAAAAATGACTGGGAAAAAAGGCAGAGAACCCAAACGTTCGTATGGACTGAGGAAAGTGCCTACCCTGTCACTTTACCCACCGCACGTCACTGCTGGTAGAGGGTCTTTGTAAAGTACTGTGCTCTCCTCGCACCCAGGCATTCTTCACCGAGTCCTACATGAGCACACATCCAGAGGATATGGACAACATCACCAAGCTGAAGGATCTGATAGCATGGCAGGTAGGACCTCCCGAGCCAGCTCCAAACTCCAACAGCACAGGCTTTGGAGGACAGTGAGATTTTGTCTGTATAAAAAATTTACAGTGTCTAATTTGCTATTCTTCCATTCTTCCTTCCTTTCCCGCATCTCCCTCAGCTTCCTCTGCTGGCCGAGGGCATCAGCATCCATGGAAAGAAAGTTCCAGAAACGCTCCGTCCCTTCCATGAACGAATGGAGGAATGCTTCGCTCAGCTCCGGGTTAAGGTGGAAAGTCAGTACGGGGTGCGGGATCTGGTGAGTCGCTTCTCAGAAAGCAAGTGTGAGCAAAAGTGGGGAACAAGGTCCACAGTATTCCAGGGCACTGCTGATAACAGCACAGCCAGTCTGGCTCAACGGCAAGACTTAGAAGAGCAGACCGGTCACGGAGGGTTGGGAATCCTCTCATTCAGCTCCCGTTAACCTTGCAAACCAAAGCCCCAAAGGTGGTTCTAGCCGGACAAGCAATGGGAAAACTTGCCAGACAAGCTATGGCTGGTTAAACTCTACAAACGCGCAATCTGAGGTTCCCAAGCCTCGACGCTTGCTTCCAGATACTCTCTGGAATTAGGAAAGCAGGACGAGTCCCACCAGGGAGACAGAGAGTGCATGTTCCATTCCAGAATCAGGGAAATTTCCGTGGGTAGGAGACATACATATGTGGCAATCTGAGTTTGGTTTAATATTGGGATGTCCTCTCGACGTGAAAGGCGCTATATAAATGTAAGTTTTGATTGTTTGATTGATATTCTTAAGCACAGTGATGGGTTTCTGTGTGTCAGACACCCAATTGACAAAAAAAAACTTTCTGTTAACATCCTACAATGAGACATCCTCCATTTGGGACGCTCCTTACCTATCTTCAGGTCACACCTGGAGAGAGACCCTTCTCTTCGATCATGCCTATAGTCACTTCCCCTCTTTCCCTAGCTCGGCGTCGGGCACTGTCACTACTAAGCGTTCTGAGATGCCAGTCTGTGTGATAGATGCTACATAAATGAAAGTTGTTGTAAGCTAAAGTGTAGCTATCTGTGTAACTATGTGGGTTAAAAAGTGTTACTAGTGTGAGTTCTTACTCTCTTCTAGATGATTTTTCAGGAGCAACGAGGAGGGGGAGGAAGGCCTCGCTCCATGGTCCGATCTTTCCGCCCACTCTCCATCATCTCGTCCAGCTCGCTCAGCTCTGTCAGCTCCGACAAAGACACCCCCAGAGCCATAGGGGACAGGTGAGGGACCCCATGCTAACCCCGACTGGAACATCTTTCTCAGAGTTACGAGGTTGTGGATTTGAGTCCCGTGTAGGGCTTACAGGGCTAGCAGTTTGGGTTTACATCCAAGCCTGAACTGCAGTACAGTGCTGGAGGGAACACTACATTGTTGGAGGCGCCATCCTTCGGATGACACGTTAAATTCGGATCTTATTCAGGTGGATGTTAAAGATCCCGCGGCACTTTTGGAAAACAGAACCCGGGAGGTTTCTCTCCCTCGATGTTCCAGCTGACGATTCCCCAGATAAAGTGGGTCATTCACCTCACATCTGTTATGGGACATCGCTGTTCTCCCATCTTGGCTGCCGCATTCTGCCCATGTGATGGTCACCTGCCTGTCGTTCTATCTGTTTGCTGACATTGCATGTTCCCAGATGTTAGGTCAGTGCATCCAGGGATTTGGGGCTAAGGCGGGTAATTGAAGTTGAGGTACGGATCAGCCATGATCTTATAAAATGGTGCAGCAGGTTGGAGGTGCTGAATGGCCTATTCCTGTTCCTATTCCTGACTCTCTCTTCCCGTTGTCGGGACTTTCCAGCCTGGAGCCCCCGCTGCCCAAGAAGACCTCGCTGCGTTCCCAGGACAAGCCTGGGGACGCGACAGCGGGAGACACAGAAGGTAAGAAGATGGCGAAGAAGAACCACCGGACTAGCGGGCTGTTCAAGAGGTCATCAGCCGCGACCCCTTCCCCAGAGGTCAGTCACTGCCTACCTTGAGCGGGTATGAGGGGTGTGGGGGGGGGAAGAAGGGCCCATTAATCTTGAGCTCCATCACCCGTATTCTCAGATCTAACAACCCCCACCACAAACATGTCCATCCCCACACCCCCCACCCACCGTCCCAAACTCTGTTACAGAAAGGATCTTGAACACATTTATTCGGGATATTGTCGTCAAGGATACTAGGAGAGAAACGCTATATAATGATTAATTGTTTGTTTTGTTTTTCGTTCAGGAGCCATCCAAGCCTTTGGAAATCGGGAGTGATGCCAACCTAGTGCAGAACAATCCAGAACAATCCTCCAAGGACCAGGGCACAGGTGATCATGACTTCTGGACTACAGTAAAAGCTTGTTTATCTGGCACCTTCGGGATCTGGCCAGTACCAGTTAAAGTGCGTGCCGCATATTTGGTAGAAAACGCATAAAAAACAAAAAACAATTAATGCATTTTTCCGGATAAATTCCGGTTAATCGAATGCGGACTTTTTTTGCGCGATTCCGGTTAAATGGAAGTTACAGTTGATCCGGGTGCTGGATAAATAGGCTTTTACTCTATATCCTTCCAGAACTTTATGTGTCAGAACGTTGTATCTCTCGCTGGCATTTTTCCCACGACTCTTGCCTCTGAAGGCTCCCAATTTCGGGACTTTGACATCACGACATGCTGACGCTCCATTACAGTGTTAGTTGAGGGGTCACCGCATTGCTGAGATATTCGACCCTAAACCAGATATTACTGTGAAGTGTAGTGATTTGAGTATTTTGTAGGTGAATGCGGAAGCCAATTTGCGCTCAGCAACATCCCGCAAACAGCTTTAAAATGAAGCGAGTGGCCGATTTTATTTGTGGGACACTGAGAGGAAGAATATCCCTTTTTTTTGTCAAGTACTGTAGTGCCGTGAGATTTTTAACATCCACCTACTCAGGCATAAACAGGGTCTGGGTTTAACATGCACTGCTAGAACGTCAACCTACAATTAGGGCTGTCTCAACATGAGACCCTGAACCTACAACTTTTGCTCAGGGGTGAGCGCATCTGACTGAGCCAACCTGATACCACAATTTCTTCCCAGTTCGCAATTCCATCTCCAAGGACTTAAACAGTATAATTGGGAATTGGGAAGGGGGGAGCGGGAGGGAGGTGGGGCGAGAGGAAGGGGATAGAGAGAGAGAAAATCATTTGTGTTTGTAAAATTACCTTGACTTAAATTAGGCTTGACTATGGGAACTCCCTCCTCGTTGGCCTTCCCAGCTCTTCCAGATCATCCAAAACTCTGCAACTCTCGTGTCCTCTCTCGCACCAGGCTTTGTGACCCCATCACTCCCACCCTCACTCAGCTCCATTGGCTCTCCATCCTCCAGAGGATCAAACTCAAAATCTGTGTCCTTACTCTCAAGGCAATTAATGGCCTTGCCCCTTCCTATCTCTCCGACCTGCTAACTCCCTACCAACCTGCCCACCCCCTCCGTTCAGTGGGATCCTGTCTGCTCCAGTCTCCTGCCCGACCCGCCCTACCATCGGTGGCCGGGCTTCCAGCCTCTCTGCCCCCACATTCTGGTACTCAATCCCACAATTCCTCCCTTGCCTCCTTCAAGGCCAGTCTCAAGACCCTACTTTTCGATCGTGCCTTCAGCCGCCCTCCCGTCTCTCTCCTTTCTCTCCTCCTCCCCCTCCCATCATGCTTGGGTCCCAATCCTTGACTGTTCCGCGCCTTGGGACATCTTCCCGACGTGAAAGACAATCTATAAATGTAATTTGGTTTTGTTGTTGTTGTTGTATCTGTTTGTTCAGTTACACTCTTTCACCCTTTGCCGTCTGCTGCTCTCACAGGTCAGCCAGCTGCTGTGATAAACGGCTTTGGTGGTCTGATTCGGAGCTCCCGACCCCCTCCTCTGCCCAAGAAGATCAGCCCCACCCTGTATGAGAACTTCAGCCAGGAGCAGACGGATTCTCAGAGCTCGCTCGGAAGACAGGGCTCTGGTAGAGGATTGTCACAGAGCACGGTGAGTCACAGGGGAACCTGACACGACAGGACAAGAATAAATGGGTCCTGGCCTCAACAACCCCTTATCCAGTTCCAATTATTAGTTCTCCTTCAGAAAAATAAATACTTCCAGGTTTCTGTCCTGAAATTGCCCCTCACACTTCCTCACCCTATGGTGTGTGTGTGCGTTTGTGAATGTGCGGGTTTCTTCCCACTCGGCGCCTGTCAACTCAGCAAACTAAAAGCATCCTGTACCTAATGCTCTCAGGAATTAGAGAAGCCGGGTGCCTCCCTCCAAAAAGAGAGTATGCTTTCCATTCCAGATATGGGGAAATTTCCTTCTATAGCTGGTAAAACTCATGTGGAACTCTCAGTCTTGCAACATTATATAGCTTAGCGATACCATCTTGCCTTGTGATGATAATGATCCCTGCATTTGATATCGCGCTTTTCACATCTTCTAGGCGTCTCAAAGGATTCACATGAATATACTGTAATGTGAATTGACTGTGTATTTTGTGGGTGAAAATTTTGTGCAGCCAATTGCGCACAGCAGCGTCCCACAAACAGTCGTGGATTGAAATGACCAATTTTTTTAATGATTTGTTTTTTTTTGGGGGGGGGGGGGGGGGGGGAGGGATTATTATTAGGCAAGTGGAGTAAGGAAACCTGCCCAAGGTTTCGCCCTGACTGACCTGCCTGGATTAGAACACAGGTCTCCCCCAGCTTGTAAGGCGAGTGCTCTAACCACTTTCTCTTCCTTTGTCAGGTGACCAGCCAGGTGACTCCGGAGACCACCAAGGGTCCGAAGTCTTCCCCTCCTCGCCCACCACCAAAGAGCAAGAGACAGACCCAGACCCCACAGAGCTGACCCCTCAGCTCCAGCAACACCATACACTGTGGGCAGCCGGACACTGGGCGTGACGTCACAATGCCCAGCGACGTCACAATGCCCGGCGACGTCACAATGCCCGGCGACGTCACAATGCCCGATGACGTCACAATGCCCGATGATATCACCGTGCCTTGTATTATCACATTGCCTGGTGATGTCACATAGCCTTGTGATGTCACATTGCCCGGTGATGTCACATAGCCCTGTGATGTCACATTGCCCGGTGATGTCACATTGCCCGGTGATGTCACATTGCCCGGTGATGTCACATTGCCCAGTGATGCCACATAGCCTTGTGATGTCACATTGCCCGATGATGTCACACAGTCCAGCAATAATGTTGAGGGAGGGAGGGGATGTACCAATGCTCTATTTTAATGCCATTAAAACAATCTTATCACTAAGAATCCATTTTTACACAAAGATGTTGGTTGTTTTTCTTTCTCTTCCCACGTGGCCGCCAGCTTCACACTTAAAACAGTCAGCAAGTTGCCACCAACATCATTTCCTGCTTTGCTGCACGTATGCTCGCTCCTGAGTCAGAAGGTTGTGGGTTCAAGCCCCCAAGTTAGGGCTTGGAATCACATCATCTGGGCTGTCATTACAATGCATGGGGCTGCTCCTAGAGGTTCAAAAGGTTCATAGACAACCTTTTGTAGAAGGTCCCACCTGTCCCTGTTCAGGTGACATCTCGCTGTGCTATCAGAAAAGATAAAGGAGTTTCTCTCTTGACTTAACAATTCATCCAGATAAAATAGGCCATTCACTTCAAGGCTGTTTTCAGGGAACACGCCAAACAATTCGCGGTATGCAAATTGGCTGTCCACATTTCCCCCCAAAATACACAGTCACTATGCTTTACAGTAAATTCTGTTAAACCCTTTGGGACATCCTCCTGATATGAAAATATCAAATTAATCACAAAATGGAACGGAGATGCAGTGTTAGGAATTAACCACCAGGTGGTGGCAGTCGGTTGACAACATGACAGACTCTGAATGTTGGATGTAGTTTGGCTCAAGCCGCAGTTCACTGAACTCACTGGTCAAATAACAATAGCATTAATCCTTGCATTTGATATCACGCCCATAGCATCTAAGCTAATTCCTTCCGAGGGGACATTCAAGTTATGTTACAATAATAATAATGATCCTTGCATTTGATATACGTGAACCTGTGGCCAACAACCCCCAGATAAAATCATTCAGTTCATCTGTGGAGATGTTGCTACATGCAAAGTGGTTACAAGAACAACAAAATGACATTTATAGAGCGCCGGGAGGACGTCCCAAAGCGCTGAACAATCAGGTCGGGCAGGCGGGAAGGGTCGGGGTAGGGGAAAGGGGAAGGAGTGTAGGAGAGGGGGAAAGAGTTGGGAGGGGAGCAGGAGGCACGGTCGAAGAGGAAGGTCTCGAGACCGGCCTTGAAGGAGGAAAGAGAGGAAATGAGGCAAAGGGATTGTGGGATGGAGTTCCACAGTGTGGGAGCTTCATTCATCCACAAAATTATCCACTTCACTTTTTAGCAATTCCCGGTGACATGCTTTGAGATGCTTTGGGTACCAGTTAGCTGCTGTACTAAATGCGAGGATTGTCTCCACAAAACCTTTTTCCAATCCCGCACATTCCTAGTTTGTTTTTTGTGGGACGTTTGTTTCTGTGTGCAAAGTGTGTTCAGCAAGAAAGTACAGGCAGGCCACTTTGGACTAATCACCACGAAGTGTTTTGAGATGCTTCTATGTGATAAGGCGCTGGGCATAAATGCTAGGATTGTTTTACTGCGACTGCTGTGTAGTTTGGCTGGTCACCAAAACTAACACAAAGGGTGAATAGGCGCGAGTTTGCACTGGCTGAGTTTTTGGTGACTTGGCAATGTCTGTTAGGCCAATGTGACTCGTTCAGAGACAATGGTCAACAGAAAAGCGCAGCCAGCGAAGCACAGAGCGCACACACTCGCATCACACCAGCCTGAGGGTCTCTCTGTCCCGCTGCAGGGCTACACAACCTTTATTATACTTACAGTCTTATCATTGGCATAATAGTTTTCGTGTTCAACACACTGCTCTTTGAGCCTGACGGGCTTTGGGGTAACTGCTGGAATCTAACCAGCTAAATCCTCACAGCTTGCCATAAAGAGTACTGTCTGGAAACGTTGCCTGCTCTGGTCCAGCTTGTACCAGTCTACCTGTTAGGGCTTTGGCCTAAAGGGTTAACAGGAGCTGAATGGGAGGATTCACTGTCTCCATTGACTAGTAGTGCGTGTCCCTTCGGATGGTGCTATTTAAATATACTTGAGGAGAAAAAGTGTTACCAATACTCTTTTTTTTATTCATTGAAGCAAAAAAAAACTACAAATACTTTAATTGGTCAAACGTATGTTTTCTCACTTCAAGAATTGGGTCTTTTCATCATTTCGATGGTTTGATGGAGTGTTGCAGCTCAAAGGGAGGCCATCAGCCCGGCATGTGTGTGTGTATGTGCGCCATACACACTTTGTTATCTCCTATATCCTTTCCCAGTGTTTGTCAGACACGGCCCTGGGCAACTCACAAGATCAGGTCACATCATGCAATCATAGAATTATACAGCACGTAAGTAGGGCATTCAAATAACCTGTCCAAATCAATCCCACTTCCCCACTCTCCCCCGTAGCTCTACAAACTTGTCTTACTCAAATAACTGCAGTATCTACTTCTCTCTTTAAAGCTGTTATTGAATCGGCTCCCACCATCCTTTCAGACAATGCATTACAGATCCTCACAACTCGCCGTGTGAAAAGATTTCTCCTCACCTCCCCTCTGTTTTAACAACTATTTTAAATCGGGTGTCCTCGGGTTACTGACCCATTTGCCAATGGAAACAGTTTCTCCTTGTTCACTCTATCGATCCTCTCATAATTTTGAAGACTTCTATCAAGTCTCCTCTTAACCTTCTCTGCTATAAGGAGAATAATCCTAGCTTCTCTGGCCTCTCCTAATAACCGAAGTCCCTCATTCCTGGTACTATCCAGGTAAATCTCCTTTGCACCCTCTTTAATGCACTTTCCTAAAGTGTGGTGCCTAGAATTGAACACAGAACTCCAGCTGACACCTAACCAGCGTTTTATAAAGATTCATCATAACTTCCTGACCTTTGTATTCCGTATGCTCTATTCACACCTTTATCTATCTGTCCTGCCACCTTCAAAGATTTACTTATATGAACCCCCAGGTCTATTTATTCCTTTACCACACTTAAAATTTTACTACCCAGTTATACTGCCTCTCCTCATTCTTCCTTCCAAAATGAATCACTTCTCATTTCTCCACATTAAACGTCATCTGCCACGTGTCAGCCCATTTTACCCCTCTGTCTTGTGTCTTCTTGTAGTCTGCTACCATCTGCCTCACTGTTTACTACTTTTCCTAGTATTTAGTATTGTCTGCAAACTTGGAAAATTGTACTTCACTTCATTTATATAGATCAAAATGAGCAATGCTATCAGTACCAACCCCTGGGAGACATCACTGCACAATTCCCTTCAGGCAGAAAGACAACCGTTCACCAGCACCCTCTGCTTTCTGTCTCCCAGCCGGTTCTGTATCCATGCTGCCACTGTCCCTTTAAATCCGCAAGCTTCTATTTTGGTTACAAGTCTCTTACGTGGCACTTTGTGAAATCCCTTTAGAAAACCCATATACACTACATCAACTGCACTACTTTCATCGACACTCTCGGTTGCCTCATCAAAAAACTGTATCAGGTTTGTTCGATAGGATTTTCCTTTAACAAATCCTCGTTGACTGTCCTTTATCAACCCGTATTTTTCTAAGTGAAAATTCATTTTGACCCGGGTTATAGTTCTAGTCGCACTACTGACATTAGTGACTGGCTTGTAGTTCCCAGGTTTATCAAATCCCCATTTTGTACAGGGGAGTAACAGACGAAGAAGACTCGAGGCACCTGATCCCATCTCTCCAGAAGACGAACCCTACTCCCCCATCAAGATGCTTTTTAATGGTTCCCAGTGTACTGGCGTCAACCCCACTCCCACCCCTCACCCCTCCTTGTTAACCTGTTCCATTTGTTAGAAAAACTTCCAGGTATCTATCCTGAAATTGCCCCCTTTGCAACTCTAAACCTGTGTCCTCTTGTTCTACTGTCCCGATACATCCTACAGTATTGATCTAGACTTTTTCAATCCCATTTAAAATGTTAAACCTCCATAAGGTCCCTTCTGAGTTATCTTTTCTACTGACCCCCCACTGCAGATAGATTTCACGATCTTCACCTTCAAATTCCTCCTATCACCCAGCCAGCCAACCCACCCCACCACCCACCCCCACCACCCCACCCAGCCTGGCACTCACTTCTCTCAGTGAACATCGGTCTGCTTCATGTCCCTCCAGACCCGACCCCTCGCTCGGGATCCTTTACTTACAAAACCCAGACTGTAACTCAGTTTGATTTTTCTGGGCGAAATTACATTCCATGAGAGAATGATTCTCAAACTAGGAGGATCCTCGCTCTCCTGAATGGCGTTAAAATGGCGCGGTGGGAGAGGGGGTGGCTCACATGGAGAGAAACATCGAGGGGGTGAGAACCCAAAGGGGCTGAACATCCATGCTGTTTTCTATGATATTTATACAAAGCATTTTCCAATTAAAATAAAATATACAAAATTCACTCTTGTTTTTGGTCAGCCGTGTGTCTGACATACGCGGGGAACCCGTCACCATGCCTACGAGTATTCCAACCAAACGGAAAATTCCATGTGTGTCTACTGTCAACACATGAAAGCAATCCCTGTATCTGATACAAAATGTGTTTTCTCTCTCTCTCTTTCTCTCCCGCGGGTAGAAGGTCGCAAAAGCCAAGGTTTGGGGATCTCAGGATGTTCACTGAGGTGACTGACCCAAACCGCATAGCTTCCCACAGAGCGCTGTCTTGGCAAGCTTTCTTACTGCTTGTCCCGGTTAGGATAGCTCCACTCTTAGGGCTTTAGTTTACAGGGTTAACAGGAGCTGTGGGATCACTCAATAGCTCCAGCAACTGGTCTGCCCTTTCATGTCCGGCCAATGAGCCAGGCTGGCGGTGCTAGCATCAGTAGTGCGGTAACTAACATTGAGGTAACCAACTAAAACCATACAGCTTGTCATTGAGAGAACTGCGGGCAAACAGACCTGGCTGGCTCGGGCACCAGGCTGGAGACCACACAAGAGGGCTGGCTCCATTCTGACATTCTGTTGCCAAACATGTCACTTTAGAGCCAGCTTAGCTCCCAAGGAGAAAGACACAGCACTGTACAGCAATGTGCTGCAAGTACTGACCTCACCCGTATGCTTGTTTCCTTCAACCACCCCCCCCCACATCCCACAATTGGCTAACACTGTGGTTCCTACTTCTCCACAGCACAATTAGTAGTGAGCCTTCACCCACCTCTGGAGTTCCCTGCCTCTACCTCTCCACCCCGTCCCTCTCTACCCATCTTCAAATTCAACCTGAAGATCTTACTCTTTCACTGTACGTATAGTCACTCTCCCCACCCCCGCTTGAGGTCTGACCCTCTCACTGCATGGTGCTCTGAGACACTATCTCGTGTGAAGGGTGAGGTGTACACACAAGTTACTGTTGATTCTTCAACAACAAAAAGAAAAAAAATTTAGCATCCCAAAATAGTAATCACTGTTGACTCCAGTTACTGTATTTTTTGGGTGGGGGGGGAATTAGATTATTAGTCAGGGGTTTGGGGCAAAGCTCCCTTCATCCCGTAGTGCCCAAGGCTCACTCCTGATCTTTAACTTCCACCTGAACACGGCACAGATGGGACCTCAGTTTTCACATCTCATCTGAAGGACAGCAACTCCCTAAGAATTGCGCTTCTCCCAGCACTGCGCAGGAATTGTCAGCCGAGCTGTGAACTCAGTTCCCCCCACAGAGGGACTTGAACCCACAACCTTTGACCAGAAGCGAAGATGTGAATGAGTGAGCGAGCCAGGCTGACCCCAGCTGATGAAGGCTGGTATTGCAGCAGTGAGAGGAGCGTTCATTGGGATCTCTTCTCTTCTTGTCCTGCCCCCCCCCCCCCCCTCCCCCCCCCCACCCACCCACCACCCCCCCAACCATTTAGAGGAAGGGACGTGTTTGAGTGGAAACGCAGAGAATAATCCAGTTGAAAGAAGCCCAATGTTTGAGGCATGGATTGGGCTGAGGGGAGATTGGAGGAGAGGAAGTGGGTGTGTAAGTGAGAGGCTGGGGGCGATGCAGGAGGAGGGTCAAACACTGCAGCTTTGAGTGATTTTCCCAGACGCCGCGAACTACCAATCTACTTTAGGGAACAGAGAACATCACTGGGGGGGGGGGGGGGGGGGGGGCTTGGGGAGGTGAGGGTTGGGGAGGGTGGGGGGGGGTGGCGGTTAAGAGAAGAAAGGCAATATCATATGACATACTGGGAAACACTTAGTGTAGACCGACGGACCCGTGGGACCTTCCTTAGTCCCCTTTTCCATCCTTCCGTGAGGTCTGTCCGGGCGTGAATCGTGGAGGGGAGGGGACAGAGATAAAACAGAGAGGGGCGGCGATTTGTTACAGCGTGCTCCCAGATGATGCAGCCAGTTTCTTTCCGATGTAGATTCTGTGTGTGTGGAGGGAGGGAGGGAGGGAGGGAGGGAGGGAGGGAGGGAGGGAGGGAGGGAGGGAGGGAGGGAGGGAGGGAGGGAGGGAGGGAGGGAGGGAGGGAGGGAGGGAGGGAGGGAGGGAGGGAGGGAGGGAGGGAGGGAGGGAGGGAGGGAGGGAGGGAGGGAGGGAGGGAGGGAGGGAGGGAGGGAGGGAGGGAGGGAGGGAGGGAGGGAGGGAGGGAGGGAGGGAGGGAGGGAGGGAGGGAGGGAAACACAGCTTAGATAATAACACACCACATTCGGGAATGCAAACACAGACCCAATCACGTTGTAACAGGGCACTGAAGACAATCGCAAGTCACCACTGATGGCGCTTTCTGTAATCAAAACCTACTCCCATCTATGGTCCCAATGGACTGCCCGGCCATGGAGTGAGTGAGTGATTTATCACTGGGACAGATAGAAGCTCTCTTCTCTTTCCAAATGGTGCCATGGGATCTTTATCATCTACCCAAACAGACTTGGTTAATAGACTTGGTTAACGTCTCGTCCAAAGGGCGGCGTACATCTGAGTGTCAGCCCAGACTATGCGATTACAAGTCCCGACCTGTGGATTTATACCCACAATCGTGTGACCTCAGATGCACAGGCTGCCGAGAGCCAAGGCTTGGAGACGACAGAGCGGTTAGAGAGAGTGAGAGAGAGAGATTAAACTGTAACAAGCTCCGTGTGCTTATCAGCCACAACAACTTGCATTGACACCGCGCACCTCAAGTGGGGCACCGTTATCAATGCGCTTTACAGTGGCGGAGACAGATGCTGATTCAGGGAAGGGAAGCGGTGGCCGTAGGCACAGTTGGAGAGGAAGGACTTCAGTCTTGAACTTAAAGAAGGGAAGGAAGGGGCAAGACGGAGGGATTGAGGGAGAGATATAAAGTACAGAGGTTGGTGAAGCTGTTTGACATTTTACATACCCGATTCCCAGGGTCAATAGGTGAGTCATGAGGAGAGAGGGAATGAAGAACATTACAAACGGAGAGCCGAAGAGCTTGCTTTTCTTCATCACACTGGTCTTACTTACAACCAGACTGGACGGGGGCTTGGGATATTTGAACACAAACTCCCTGCTGCGGTGGGGGGGGGGGGGGGGAGAGGAGAGGGGGGAACAAAGCACACGATCATCAGTCGCATCTCATGTCCGTCACATCTCATGTCGGTCACATGTCACGTTACACGACTGAACGTGCGTCACAAACCACATCGCGTCAGTTGCAAGTCAGTCCCATGTCACAAATCACATACCATGTCGCCAGTCACACATTAGTCTCCTCTGTCGTGGGTCACATCGTGGGTCAGGACACCAGGAGAAAGCTGTTTCGCTTTTACCATGGGACCTTAAAACACTTCACCTGAACAGGTACAGACGGTTGGTTTAAAGTCTCCTCTAAAGGACAGCACTTCTGACAACACAGCACACAATCCCCCCGCTCCACCATTCCCCTACCCCCCACTTCCCCGCCACCCAGCACTGCACAACGGTGGCATCAAGTCAAGGTGGACATTCGGTTGAACACACAACCATCTGACTCCAGAAGCGAGGGTTCTATCTGGCTTTTAACAAGTGCTGGCGTCAGGGACTTGTGATGCCTGATACAACAAACTGCATTATACAGCACCTTTCACATCAGGATGTTAAGGATTATTATTATTATTATTATGTGCCATCCTTAGAGTTAGGATGAAGTTCACACCCAAGCTTGGGAAAGAGCGGTGGGGGCCAAGGTGGGGAAGGATGAGTGAAGGCAAGGTGGATGAATGCTGTACATGGACTCACTTTGGAGGGATATTCTCAGGTCGACTTGACCAGTACCACATTCCCACGGCATTGCTCTGCAACAGAGTTTCGATCTCTCCATTCCTTTCCTGGGTCTCTTCATCTGACTGTGGAGACAAAGTGAGTGAGTGAGTGAGTGAGCGAAAGAGCGATCGAGCAACAGTTAATAATAATAATAATGGGTCATATGCCAAGTGAAACGAAAGGACAAAACCTAGATCTAATAATTTTCCTTGTATTTGATATACAGCCTTTTCTCAAAGTGGTTCACAGGATATACTGAATTTTTATGGGCAAAATTGTGGCACCCAATAGCCCACAGCAGTGTGTGTCACAGACAGTTGTTGATTGAGTGACCAAATTATTATTATTGATTTATTTTGTTGGGAGGATTGGCGCTGGAAAGCCATCCTCCAATTCACTAACAGCCTATTGACTGCTAGGCAAACACCGGTGTGTGGAGTAAAGAAACTTGCCTAAGGTTTTGCCCTGCACAGGGAACAACCCCAGGTCTGCCCCAAAGCCCGTGTAATAATGATGAACATGTATACAGTAGTAACACGTAATAAAAACCTTCCCCACCTTCCTTCTCCACTCTCTTGATATCCCCCCCCCCCCCCCCACTTCTATTTCCGGTCTCCCGCGTACACACCTGCGTGCTGTTGCTGTCTCCGATACTCTGGGCCTCAGGTTCGGCAAGGACGGGGTGAAGTGAAGAGCTCGTCTGTAACAGTGGGCTGTAGGACAGAGCAAAGCTCCCCATTAACTCTCACCAGCAAAAGTGTCCTCTCCACAGCATACGTTGCCCTGCCTTACAGCTTGCATTTACACAGTGTTTTCATAGAGAATAGAACAGCGTTTCACAGTTGCAGGATCTCATTTATTTGGTCAGCTGGAGCCTGACACATGTGGAAACCCACCATCAGGTTCCAAACCAAACCGAGAATTCCGTGTATCCCACCTACACTTGGAAATTCCCAGAGATAGGACTGTTGGAATGGGATTCTCACTCTCTCTCCCTGGAGGGACGCATCCTGCTTTACCTAATTCCAGAAAGTATTAGGTGCGGATTGGCAGGAGCCAAGGCTTGGGGGACCCCGGAGTGTGCGTTGAGGTTACACTGCTGGAGTTTAACCAGGTAAAGCCACATAACTCGCCATTGAGAGCTGACAGCTTTGTCTGCCAAGGTTTCCAAATGTTTGTGCAGTAAGGAACAACCTACCCATTAGGGTTGAGGCTTGTGGGGTTAACACAAGCTGAGGGGGATGAATTCCCTGCCCCCACTGACTGCTCTTCTCAGTTGTTGGGGAGTACCAAGAAGAGGCACAAGCAACAAGCTCAATATGGGTGAGTGGGGAGGGGGAGTGGAGCAATGGGAGAGGAGATAATAATAAGAAGAAGAATCCTTGCATTTGATGTAGCGCTTTGCACATCTTATCGACGTCCCAAAGCTCTTCACAGAATATACTGTAAAGTGAATTGACTGTATATACATTTGTGGGCGAATCGCGGCAGCCAATTGCGCACAGCAGCGTCCCCCGCACACAGTCGTGGATTGAAATGACCAATTTTATTATTGTGGTTTTTTTGGAGGGATTATTATTAGACGTGTGGGCTAAGGAAACTTGCCCAAGGTTTCGCCCTGACTGACCTGCCTGGATTCGAACACAGGTCTCCCCAGCTTGGTCTCCTCCCCAGCTTGCAAGGCAAGTGCTCTCACCACCGAGCCACAGGAGCTCCACATGATGGGAGAAGGGAGAGATAGGGAGGTACCAAGACATGAAGGGATTTATAGATGAGGGCGAGGAGCTTCGAACCGAGCCGCTGGGAGCCATTGCGCTAATCACTAGGCGACGGGACTTCAAGCTTTTACAAAGGGAAGTTGTTGTCTAACCTGTCGCACCGGGAGCTGCTTCTCTCCACGTCGTGCTGAGCGTCCAGCAGGATCCTCTCCATGTCCCCGTTGTGGATGGAGGACGAGGAAGGAACGTGCTCTAGGCCACACTGAATGTAGTGCAGCTCCACCCAGGAACCTGCTGGCGGGGAGACAGGTCACCATCACAGACACCCTCCACACGCACCCTCTCTCCTCGGGAACACTCTATCCGCTGGCGACTGCTTAATAGCGTTTATTTATTTACTATAAACAGTGAGAATAATCCTTGCATTCGATTCACCTTAGCACATCATTGAAATGTCTGAAAGTGCGTCACAGAATACACTGTAAAGTGGATTGATTGAATGCGTTGCGGGCGAAATGCAACCAATTGTGTACAGCAGTGCCCCACAAACAGTCATGAATTGGCTTTTTTAAAAAAAAAAGGGATTGTTTATGGAAAAATGATCCACCAATCAACCAACAACTGGGTTACTTACTGCTGTGTAAATAGAGGTGTGTAGAGTAAGGAAACTTGTCTGAGGTTTCGCCCGACCTGGGAATCAAACCCAGGTCCTCTCACTCAATCAATCAAACTTATATAGAAGTTTATAAATATATTTGTATAGCGCCTTTCATGTCGAGAGGACGTCCCAAGACGTTGTACAGTCAGGTAGGGACAAGAGCAGGTGTGAGGGGTGTCGGGGCAGGATGAAGGAAAGTAGGAGAATTGACTATATATTTGTGGGCGAAACGCGGCAGCCAAATTGCGCACAGCAGCGTCCCACAAATAGTCATGGAAGTGGGATTAGGGGAGAAAGGTGGGAAAGAGGGTAAGCGGAGGGGTCAGGGTAGGGGGAAGATGAGCAGGAAAGAAGACTGTATATTTGTGGGCAAAATTATCTGTGTTCTCCTGCAAATCTTTCAATGAAACCACAGTTTAGTGACAATGACACGATCACCCTTTGTCTTGTGTCAGTCTTTAGAAGAGAGGAATGTACACGTGTGTGTGTGTGTGTGTATGTGCGTTGTACGGGCGTGTGTCTCGCTCCTCGTCTCTCTATCCGTATTTTAGACCCTGTGTTAAAACCTCCCTCTTCGATAATATGATAGCCCGGCTCAGTTGAAGCACTCTCACCTCTGAGTCAGATGTTTTGGGGTTCGAGCAACCCCAACAGGACATAGTCTAGGCTGGCACTCTATTACAGTACTGTTGGGGGGGGGTCATTGCATTGTTGTGTCAGCCGTTAAATCGAGAGGTGCGTCTGTCCCTGTTCAGGTGGACATTAAAGACTTAAGGGATCCCGCGATGCTCGTATCGGGAGTTTGCCCTTTCCTTGTGCCAACAATCACCCAGATAAAATCAGTCGCACGCTTCACAGCTGTCTGTAGATCTTTGCAGTGCGCATATTGCCGTGTTCACCTACGTAAATGCACAGTCACTACACTCAACAGCAACTTTTTGTGACATGTTTGGAGATGTTTTGACATGACAGCTGCTCTGAAAAGCGAGGAGTGTCTCCGTTAAATTAGTTTCCAGTCCTGCACATGGCTAGGGTTCGGATTCTGAATAAGATGTCGCTGATATTGTCAGCTTGGGTTTGGATGAAGAAAGCCCTTCAACCCATCTGATCTCCTCCCTCCAGAACACCCACCCTTCTGTTCCTCCCCGTCACAGCATCAAGCTTCTTTTAAATTAATCCAACATTTCGTCCACATATATATATATATATATACAGTCAATTCACTTTACAGTAGATTCTGTGAAACGCTTTGAGACGCCCAGAAGATGGATACTAAAAGCGCTATATCAAATGCAAAAATGAATGTTATTTCTATCGTGGCCTCAAACCCCCTTCCTGGTGTTGGGATGATCGATCTCTAACACTGGTTCCAGTGGTTAATTGACCCCTGGATAAAAAAAACCTTAGTGTTTATCCAGAAATTACCCCTTTTGCATCTCTAAACCTGTGTCCTTTTGTTCTACTGTCTCAGTGCATCATAAAAGGATTATTCTAGCTTTGTTGTTTCAATCCCATTTAAAATGTCAGACATGAAACGTGCTCTACAAATGTAATTTTGCTCTTGTTGTTGTTGTTGGTGTACACCTCTCTAAGGTCCCCATCGACAGGCAGTTAAAGTGTTAAGTTAAAATGCTGAGCACTAAACTGCTCGGAGTCTCGCCCTGCCCAAAATCAGCTGTGAAAGCGTTCATCTGCAAATCTGTCTCCACGCCTTGTGGATGTGTTACAACACGTTGAGGCTTGGGAAAGCTAAATAACCCACAAGATGATAATCCTCCTCCTATTCTGTACTGACTTTGCCACATCAACTGTAAACCCATGTCGCGGGTTGGTTAAGAGACAGACCTTTTAGACGCCAGAGTGTAGATTGTGGTAATCTGCTGGAGTCTAACCAGCGAAAACCACATAACTTGCCATTGAGTGCTCTGCCTGGCATGTTTTCCCCGCTGTTTATCCAGCTAGGACCACCCTACCCATTAGGCTTGTGGCTTTCAGGGTTAACACGAGCTGATTGATGGGTGTTAATGAACAATAAACAAGTCGGAGAGGATCAATCCTGTTGCCACCCACCCAGCCTCTAAGGGTACTGCCAACTCAGGTCCACACCTGAATTGGAAACAAAAGCATATTCTCATGGGAATCTCTTAGCCCACAGCTGTTCTCTCTGGAATGGAGAAGGATATAATAATAAATCTCCTTGCATTTGATATGGCATCTTACCACATTGCTGAGACATCTCAAAGCACTTCACAGAGTATATCAGAAAGTATATTTTGCGGGTGAAAAGCACCAGCCAATTCCATTTGGCTGAGTGAATTGGGCAGCGAAGTCTTAGCCTGGCTCGGTCACTGGTTTCACACAGTTCACACAGTCTGGGCTAACACTCGAATGCAACGGGTGGGTGGGGGCTGATTTGACGGAGATCTTTCGAATGAGACATTAAACCAAGGTGGGTGTAGTTTCCGGCGATATATCGATTTATAGGTTATATCGGTATAATTTTTCATATCGATATGCCAATATTGGGAATTCAAATATATCGGTAGATCGAAAAATTCGGTATAAAAAAAAATATCGGTATATCACAAATATCGGTATATCGTGTCCGGTGATATATCGATATATCGGTTATATCGGTATAAAGCAAACTTTTTCAACTTACCTTGTCGCCAGCATTGCAAACCTCCGAATGCGCGCGCATACGCGGTATAAAAAACCCGGCGATATCGATATATTGGTATATATCGATATGAGCCCATTGATATCTTGATATGGGAAAATTTCCCTATCGACGGACCCTAGGTGGACGTTAAAGATCCTGCAGTGAAGGGAGTTTCTCTCTCCTTGGTGTCCTGGCTGACAATTCCCCCAAATAAAATTGGTCATTCACCTCATGGTTGCTTGCGAGATATAGCAAATTGGCTGCTGCTCTTTGCGAATGAAATATTCAGTGACTATACTCTAAATTAAATCCTTGAAGTGCCTTTTGAGATGCAAGGGTGCGGATTTAAGGTAAGATTCATAAAGCAAACGGAGAAGGTTTGGAGAATTTTTTTTATATACAATTTCTATTAGCTTGTGGAATGTTTGACCCAGAACCCTGGTCGAGACAGAATTAACAATAGCTTTAGGAGGGAATAAAAATTAAATAATAATATTATTTAAATGTCCTTTCAAGTAGCCCCTCAATCAGTCATCAATTTTATCTGGGGGGGGACTGTTCGCCAGGATACTGGGAGAGAGAAAGTGTGTGTGTGTGGGCTATGTGTGTGGTGGAGCCAGGGGAATGACACTAAGCAGATAGTTCTTGGCAGAGGCACAAAGAGACACAATAAAAGCCTGGACCAGGGAAGTCATTGCCACTTTCAAAACCAATTAACGTATTACAACATAATGATAAGATAATCACAAACAGTGCGTACTGTCAGACCCAGTGTACACAGACTGGCTGCTGCTTTCGGCCACAAGTGAGCAACACAATAACAATTTACTTCCATACATTGCCTTTCCCCTCCTCCGCCCACCAAACCCTTGCCTTCCAAACCTCTCTGATCCCAAATCGCAGTTCGGGTGCAAACCTCCTCATTGTCCAGGGCACGAGACGTGCTCCCAACAAGGGAGGTGGCCATTTAATGCAAGTTGTTGTTGTTGTTGTTGTTCGCCGTCGTTATTTCACATAAATTTGAAAGTGTTTGGGGTTTTGTGAGGGTGGTATCACAATGGATTAGTGTTCACACCATCAATCTTTTATTTGACCCACCAGCTCATCGCCTTGAAATGTCCGCAAGATTTCACTGTGACGTACAGTGACTGTGTTTTGCGCCACTGAAGCGAACAAGGCAGCCAGTTTGCACGCAGCAGCTTCCCCGCAAACAGCCATGAAGCGAATGATCGATTCGTTCTAGGGGACTATCAAACAGCGCCACGGGATCTTTAACATCCACCTGAATACAGCGCAGACAGGAACTTGGATTAACATCTCGTCTGAATGACAGCATTTCCTACAATTCAGGGTCTGAGCCCAGTACTTTGCTCAGGCTTTCACCACACCAAAAAAATACAGCATAAATTTTCAATCTCTGTCTCCCTCATAGTCTTTCTCTCTCTCTCTCAAATCTCTCTTGTTCTCTTAGTATCTCTCTGTCTCTCTCTAACTCTTTCTCTCTCTTTCGGTGTCTCTCTCAGTCTGTGTGTGTGTGTGTGTGTTTTTGTGTGTGTGTGTGTGTGTGTGTCTCTCTCTCTCTGTCTCGATCACACAGTCACTCAGGCTCAAACACAGTTCCTTCCTTGCTCTCACTTTTCAGTTTCTTTATCTCTCTCGCTCTCTCTCTCTGGTACTCAGTGTCTGTTTCTCTCTCTCTCTCTCTCTCTCTCTCTCAATCCCCGCCCTTGGCTATGTGGATTAGTGACGTCTGTGTGATCCGACCCCAGTGAAGCCTGCATCAGTGCAGAGCTGGCCTAGCTTGGTAACGTGGAGTGTCTCACGTAGCCCAGCCGCTCACTGACACTCGCTGACCAACACTGACAACCCACCTTCTGCCTGGGGGACTGGGACTGCGAGAGACAAGAGAGAGGATTTGGGAGGACAAAGCTTTGAGATCAGCTATCTCTAGTCACTATGTCCACTGTCAACCCGAAATAGCTCAGGATTGAAATGTAAAATGAAGGATGGTGATTTGTGGTGTGTATGTGTTGGTGGGGTGGGGGGGGGTGGGGGGGGGGCAAATTAAAAAAAACTATCGGCAAAGTGTTTCCTTTATTTCCAATATTTAACATTCACCTGAACAGACACAGACAAGACTGGGTTAAAGTCTCGTCTGAAGGGCCTTTGATAACGAGTGTATCGCCCCCCTCCACCACCCCCACCCCACATTGCAAGGCAGCATTAGGCTCTGGGACCCTTGTGTCTCAGAGGTGAGAGATAGAATCATAGAATATTACAGCGCAGAAAGAGGCCATTCAGTCCATCCTGCCTGTGCCGACTCTTTGAAAGAGTTACCGACTCCCTCTCTCTTGCCCCATGGTCCAGCGATCTTTCCCTTGTTTGTTAAGTACCTTTCCAATTCCCTTTTGAAAATCACCATCGAATCCACTCCCACCACCCGTTTAGGCAGTGCATTTCCAGAACACACCAACTCTCTGGGTAAAATAAAATAAATTCTCCTGGTCTTCCCTCTGCTTTTTTTTCTAATTATCGTAAATCTGTATCATCTGGTTACCAACCCGCACGCCAGAGGAAAGACTTTCTCCCTATCTACTCTACCAGCTGAGCAAAGCTCATACCATATTGTACATATAGTAAATATAACAGCCCATGGTGTTACTGGCTATAACTGTGTATTAACTCATAATATGTTATAACACACTGTGTATCACTGACTATATTGAGTGACCAAATTATTATTCTTTATTTCTTAAGGGATTGTTATCAGACATATAGTGTAAGGAAACTTGCCCGAGTTATCACCCTGCCAGGAATTGAACCCAGGACTTTCACTTGCAAGGCGAATGCTCTAACCACTGAGCTACAGGACTGCGTTATATTATTATCTAATCACACACTATATGTTACTGGCTATAACATTGTATGTTACTTTCCTTACAGTAGATATTTTGTCATCAAAATACACAATCAATTCATTTTACAGTTGTCCGTTGGACGTCGAGAAATGTCCTACAGTTGAACGTGAACAAAATGGAAGCCATCCTCCTTTGCACTTGTCAACATTTTCTGCCCCAGGGATCCCACCTCCTCTACCTCAGCGACTGATACCCTGGTCCATGCCTTTGGCAATCTCTTCGGCTGGACTACTCCATCGCGCTGCTCGCCAGTCTCCCCTCCGCCACCATTCCCAAGATTCATCCAAATCTCCACCACATTCTCACCCGCATCAAACTTCACTCCCCGATTGCCCCAGTCCTTGCCAGACTTCCTGTCACAGAGAGGTTCAACTTCAAGTTCCTCACTCTAGTATTTAAACCCCTCCACTCCTCCGCACCCCCCTACCTCTCTAGCCTCCTCTTTCCTCACAGCATTGCCTCTGCTCTACCGGGTCTGGCCTCCTTCTTCCCCACCCCACCCCCACCTCTGCTCCACTCTCCGCGGCTGTGCTTCCAGCCACTCCGCTCCGAGGCTCTGGGAATCCCTTCCCAACCTGTTCGCCTCACTCCCTTCCTTTCCCATCTGCAGGTCAGGTCTCGCCATCGCCAAAATACCTCTTTCTTTCTTTCTTTCTTTCTTCCTTTCTTTCTTCCTTTCTTCCTTCCTTCCTACTGCGCTTATGGTCACCTATTCCCTCCCCCTGGCTGACCCTCGGACTCCGTGAAGCGGCGTGGAGGGCGCCCAGGAGTCGAGGGCGCGGTATGAATGCAAGTTGTTGTTGTTGTTGTTGTTGTTGTTGTACAGTATACTCTGCGAAGGGCTTTTTGCGATGACTCAATGACGTGATGAAATGCGATATCCAATGCAAGGTTTATTATTACAGTCTCACTATGATGTAAAACAGGGGAATAATTCACTTTTAATTCCCACTGTAAACACACAAGAATTCCTCGTCCCCGTCTTTATTCCATTTAATGCAAAATCGTTTTTAAATCAACTTCTTCATCTACATAACAATATCAATCACTGACTTTTAGTTTCCCCAGAACAGACAGCAAAGTTACATACTGTCGTTGAGAATAGGACACAGTGAGACTGATTCACTTTGTAATGCTTACAATGAGGGAATCTGTCAATTTCATTAATCTACTAATACACACTGTAACATCTCACACACACAACACACACTGTTAACACTCTCTCACACATTTAACACACACACAACATGCACACAGACAGTAACACTGATACACACACATTGTAATATTGACACACACACACATAACACTGATACACACACTGTAACACTGATTCAAACTGTAACACCCCCCCCCCCACACACACACACACACACATTATAACACTGACACACATACTGTAACACTGATGCTCACACTCACACACTGTAACACTGACACACACACACAGTAACGCTGACACACATACAAACGCTCTGATAAACACACTAACTCTGATATACACACATTGTAACTCGGTATCCACAAGAATATATTTTTAAACATTTTAATCAAACAAATGGTTTCCCTGAAAATCAAAGTATTTCACTTTTAGCTGCAAAAGGGGCTTCCCCCACCCCCCCCCCCCAACAGGTCAAAATAGCAAAATAACACAGTGACTTTCTCTCACCAGTACCTTATTCAATTAAGAAAACTTCACAAGAACATGTACAGTACTTGATATTAAGATGGGGGTGGGGGGGGGGAGTGTAAACACTGTGTAAGTAAGAGAAGAGGGTTGGTGATGTTGACTCAGGCGCTCTGAGACGCTATCCAGTGTGGAGGTGCTGTGTGTATGTAGGTGAGCTGTGGTTGGTGATGAGATGACTTACTGTTCAGACCGTCCTCTCCAGCTCTGCACACTGACATCCTCAGGGACACTGAGGTCAAGCTGCTTTTATTTGGAGGCTGGGGGAGAATAGACCTCTTTCTTTTAAATATGTGTGAGTGAGTGTGTGTCTCTATCTATCTGTCTGTCTGTCTGTCTGTGTACCTGTGAGTCTCTCTGATTTTGTATGTGTGTCTCTCTGTCTGTCTATATGTGTACTTGTGTGTCTCTCCCTGATTGTGTGTGTGTCTCTCTGACTCTGTGTGTGTCTCTATCTATCTATCTGTCTGTATGTATGTGTATCTCTCTTTCTGATTGTGTGTGTCTCTCTGACTCTGTGTGTGTCTCTTTCTTTCTCTGGCTCTGTGAGTTTTCTCTCTCTCTCTCTCTCTGGCTCTGTGTGGGTGTCTCTGACTCTCTGTCTCTCTGTCTCTCTCTCTCTGACTGTGTGTTTGCAGTTTGTCCTGAATTGACAATAAACCCAACGTGCAGAAATGCACGTCTGTACCATCACTGCCCACCACTGTGGTCATGTGAGCTTAGACTAAAACCACCAGCTGCCCCCCCCCCCCTCACACACACACACACAGACCCCACCCTCACACACAAACACACAGGGAATTTAAAGCCAAAGGAGAGTCTCCAAATTGACAGCTTCCAGTCTGACCTACATTTCAGCCCAGGATAATCCTGGCGTTTGACACAACGCTCTCAGCTCCTCTAGACGTCTCAAAGCGCGTCACAGAATGTACGGTAAAGACCGTGTATCTGTGGGTGGCTGTGTATTTGTGGGGCCAAACGCGGCGGTCGATGGCCCCCCACAATTCTCCCACAGTCGTGGATTGAAAATGACCGATTTATATATTGGGATTTTTTTTTGGGGGGGGGGGAGAGGGATTATTACACCAACAACAACAACTTGGATTGACACAGCGCCCTCCACGCCGGGCGGCGTCTCAGAGAGCTTTACAGTAGCGGATCCCGGGACCGAGCCAGGGGGCGGAGGGGAGAAAGGTGACCAAAGGCGAGGTCAAAGAGAAAGGTCTTTAGCTGGGACCTGAAACTAGGAAGAGAGGGGGGCGAGGTGAAGGGAGTGAGGAAGGGAGTTCCAGAGCCTCGGGGCGTAGTGGCTGAAGGCACGGCCGCCGAGGGTGGAGCGGAGGATTCGGGGGGACGTGGAGGAGGCCAGACCCGGTGGAGCGAAGGCAGCGGAAGTAGGTTTGGGGGGAGAGGAGGTCAGAGAGGTAGGGGGGTGCAGAGGAGTGGAGGGATTTGAAAACAAGGGTGAGGATCTTGAAGTCGATCCTCTCAGGGACAGGGAGCCAGTGAAGTCTGGCAAGGACTGGGGTAATGGGGGAGCGAAGTGAGTATGCGGACGGCAGAGTTTTGGAAGAGTTGGATTTTATGGATTGTAGTGGAGGGGAGACCGGTGAGGACGGCGTTGGAAAAGTCCAGCCGTGAGGTGACGAAGGAATGGACCAGGGTTTCAGCGGCTTTTGGCATGAACTATTGCCAGAGACGGGCAATCTGTCAGAAGTGGAAGAAGGCGGTGCTGGTGAGGGACCGGATGTGGGGGAGGAAGGACAGTTGGGGGTCGAACCTAATGCCAAGGTTGCGCACAGGTTCGGAGAGTTTCAGGGGGAGACCGGTAAGTTGGAGGAGGTGAGAGCCATGCGAATGGAGATGTTGACGAGAGCCAAGGAGTATGTCCTTCGTCTTGTCAACATTCAGCTGCAGGAAGTTCACGCTCATCCAGCTCCTGATTTCTGACAGGCAGGCTGACAGAACATCAGGGGCCTGGGGGTCGCAAAGTGAAGTGGAGAAATAGAGTTGGGTGTCATCCGTATACATGTGGAAGTGTGCCCCATGTCTGCGGGGCACACTTATTATCTGGCGAGCGGAGTAAGGAAACTTGCCCGAGGTTTTGTCCTGCCTGGAATTGCCCCCCCCCCCCCCTCCCCTCCCCCACCCACCAGGCCTCTCACACCCACCAGGCCTCTCAATGATGAAGAAGATCCCTCGACCTATCTGATCTCGTTCTGCTGAACGCCCACCCCACTGTCCACCCATCACAGCAGAGTCCTGGCCTCAACCTGTCCTGTTTCTGGTAACATGTTACAGTTCCGTACTGAATATGATTAAGTTCCTCTGAATATAATTATCATTATTCTTCCACAAATTCCAATTGTTGGTCAGTAGGGGAAAAAATCTGATGCTCCATCCAGCAATGTGCTGGTTAAGTTTTGTCCAGTCGAGTGTCTGACACACGGGCCAACCTATCAACCTGTTCAAGAGGATCCGAAATGAAGGGAGTTCCTCCTATGTAGGTCTCCCAAACATTGGAAGCTGCTGTATCTGGAATGGGATGTCTCTCCCCGTGGGGACCCACCCTGCCAACCTAATTCCAGAGTATTGAGTGCACAAGACCCAAGAATTCCAGATTCTCGTCCTCACCTTCAAGGCCGTTCATGGCCTTACACACCACCACCACCCCCCACACCCCACCCTCCCACCTCTCTGACCTGCTGTCCCCCTATGAAACTCCTACCCGCTCCCTCTGTTCAGCGGGCTCCGGCCTGCTCCATGTCCCCACCTCCCCGACCTGCTCTACCATCACCGATGGGCTTTCAGCCTCTCTGCCCCCACAGTCTGGAACTCCATCCAACAGTCCCTTCGCCTCGCTCCTTCCCTCGCCTCCTTCAAGGCTGATCTCAAGACCCTCCTCTTTGACCGTGCCTTTTGCTGCCCTCCCGACTCTCTCCCTCCTCTCCCAACTCTCTCCCCTCCAAATTCTCTCCCTCCCCTTGTAACTCTCTCCCACAACCTCCCATTCTCTCCCGCCCCTCCCCCTACCCTGTCCCTCTCCCTTGCTCGGGTTCCGTCCTGACTGTTCAGAGCCTTGGGATATCCTCCCGACTTGAAAGGTGCTCTATAAGTGTAATTTTGTTGTTGTTGCCTCCATGTTACAGGACTCTGAGGTTTGAACCTACAACCTTCTGGTTCAGTGTGTGTTGGGGTAACTACTGGAGCCTAACCAACCAAAAACCACATAGCTTGCCATTGATATCACCGTCTGTTGAGATTTCCAGCTCAGACCCACCCATTGGGGCTTTGGTTTGCAGGATTAACAGAGGCGGAGTGGGTTGACTACATGCCCCCCCAGTGACTGGTCTGCCCTTCCACGTCCTGCCTATGAGCCAGACTGCTCTGTGCTGCCATCAGCCGGCCTGCTGGAATACCTCGGGCCCACCTATGCTCAGGCACTGGACTACGTTTCTGGGACATCGCTGGGCACGTTTCCAGTCTTCGCGGTGAAGCTCTGCCTTCTCCGGGTGAAAGGCTCCATGAAATGTAAGGATTTTGACCCTTGCAATTCTGAGCAGTTTGTAACATGAGGAGCGAGTTGGAGATACTCCCTTGTGCTCACATTCATTATGTGGCGAGGGAATTTACGCCAATCAAATCCGACATGAGGATTCCCTGTAAATCCTCTTGCTCTGTCACCACTCCCTCCTTAACCCTTTCACTAACCAAACTCCAGCACAGACGCTGGGAAGCTTCTCTTTGACCAGAGAGTAATTAACGACTGGAACATGCTACCAGAAAGAGTGGTTGAGGCCAGGACACTGGGACTTGCTGCTGTGATTTGGGTGGTGGGAGGGGAACGGAGGGTGGGGTGTTTTGCAGGAGGCCTGGGTTCAATTCCAGGCAGGACAAAACCTTGGGCAAGTCTCCTTACTCTGCACGCCTGATAATGATTCCTAAAAATATAACAACGAATTAGCCCAATTCAAACCAACAATTAATTGGTGTTCGCCCACAAATATACAGACAATTCACTTTACAGTATATTCTGTGAAGCGCTTTCAGACGTTGATAAGATGTGATTATTAATTATTTCTAATTAAAAATTTAATTATTTGGAATATATTGTTAGTGAAGGCAGCAGACTCACAACCTACTTAGTGCTAGGTAAACAGAGGTAGGTGCAGTGAAGACATTTATGTAAAGTTTCACCCTGCCCAGGATTTGAACTCAGATCCTCTCTTTCGTGAACAATACACTCCGGGATTGTATTATGGTTGCTTACAAAAACACACGCTCACTATACTTGACAGTATGTCATGTGAAGCACTTTTTTATATTCTCCTATTGTGGAAGCCTGCCACTATACCAAAGTTAAGGATTATTATATGTGTGGGTCAGTGGTGACCCGTGAAGCACTTTGAGACACCTCGACAATGTGTTGAATAGTTGTATCAAATCCAGGGATTATTACATACAATTGATTGATTTAGGGCTTGATCTGACGGTAAGCGAGGGAAAGACATTGGCGTTGAGGTGATGACGTGTCTCGATCTCTTGAAGAGAAAGGGGATTTGTGCAGGGGCAGAGGGCAGCCATGAGGAGGCAGGTTGGTGCAGGGAGGGCTGGCTCAGTATCACGTCAATAGGCAGCTAAAGCAGAATGTGTGTACACGCCGAACCGCACGCGTCCTGTTATGCGAGTTATGTCAGGTCATGCAACGTGACCTCAGTCTCTGCCATGGTGAACGCAAACTGGGATCACACCGCGGCAGCAAAACAAACCTCTCTTAACTATTTCAGCCCCACTGCCCTGCCTGCTAGCCAGCACCCACTGAAAAGTTAATGTATAATAATAATAATAATAATCCTTACATTTTATATAACGCAGTATCACACCAGTGAGATGTCTCAAAGTGCTTCACTTATAATATTATATTATTATTATTAAATATGTATTGCATATTTACTGTTAACAACAACAACAATAAAATTACACTTGCAGAGCGCTTTTCACATTGGGAGAATGTCGCAAGGCTCTGGACAGACAGTTCTGACGAAGGGTTGTAGACCCAAAACGTTGACTCTTTTTCCTTTCTCTATGGATGCTGCCTGACCTGCTGAGTTTCCCCAGCAACTTCTGTTTTTGTTTCAGATTCCCAGCATCTGTAGTGTTTTGTGTTTTGTTTCTGGACAGATAGTGTTTCGGACTTGAGCTGGAGATCAGGATCGGGGAGGATGGTGGGTAGTGGGGGAACAAAGTTAGTTTTGTATAATGCCTTTCAGGTTGGGAGGACACCCTAAGGTGCTGAATCTGAGGATGTCTCTATTCAATGACTTTCTCTGGAAAGAAGTCTAGAAGTCTCAAAGCACCTGACAGATTGACAGATCAATGTACTGTAAAGTGGTTGTAAAGCAAATTAAACTATTACATAATGAGGGTGATCGAAGGCACAGTCAAAGAGGATGGTGTTGAGGTGGGTCTTGAAAGAGGAAAGGGAAGTGGAGAGCCGGAGGGACAGTGGGATGGAGATCCAGTGGCTGAAGGCTCGACCTCCAATGGTGGGGCAGGCGAGGTAGGGGACCTGAAGTAGGCTGGAGCCCGCTGAACGAAGGAAGCGGTCAGGTAGGTAAGGGGTTAGGAGGTCACAGAGGTAGGAGGGATCAAGGCTTTGAAGAGCAAGATCTTGAACCATATCCTATATGTGATGGGAAGCCAGTAGAATTGGGAAGATGGGGATGATAGGAGTCTGATGCGGGAGAGGACACGGGCTGCAGAGTTATAGATAATCTGCATCCTATGCAGGGAGGAGTTGTGGAGTCCGACAAACAGGATGTTTGCAAAGTCAAGCCTGGATGTTATGAATGCGTGTGTGAGGGTCTCGGCAGCCTGCGGTGTGAGACAGTGGTGGACCGGGTGATGTTGCGGAGATAGGGGACGACAGAGCACTTAATGGCATGGATATGGGGAAGAAAAGATAGTTGAAGTTGAAACAAGATGCCAAGGTTTCGAACTGGCTTAGTACAGTGGAGTGAGCATCTCTATATGGGGATTGCTTCCGGTGCTTGAGGTGTGGAGGCGCTGGTATGAACCAATCAGGAGGGCTTTGGGCCTGTTGACTTTCGACTGAAAAAAGTTAGCACTGATCCAGGACTTGATGTCTGACCTGTGTTCTGTCAGATCAGTAGTGGTCCTGGAGTAAAGAATAAAGAATAAAGGCAGAGAGATAGAGTTGGGTGTCATCTGCATGCATGTGGAAGTTAACCCCACATCAACAACAAATTACATTTTTAGAGCGACTTTCACATCGGGCTCTGAACACTCAGAGGTCAGGACCCGAGCAATGGTGTGGAGGTGGTGGTGGGGTGGGGGAGGGGTTTGAGGGAGGGCTGAGAGGTAAGACGGCAGCTGAATGCATGGTCGAAGAGGATAATCTTGAGACTAGTCTTGAAGGAGGCGAGGGAGGGAGCGCGGCGAAGGGACTGTGGGATGGAAGTCATTCCAATCCACAACTGTTTGCGGGATACGGCTGCATGCCATTGGCTGCCGTATATTTCCTACATATATGCAGTGAATTCACTTTACAGTATATTCAGTGAAGCGCTCTGAGATGTTTAGAAGACGTGAAAAGCGCGATATCAAATGTAAGGATTAAGTACAGTAAAAGCCCATTTATCTGTGACCTGATCAACCGTAACTTCCGTATACCCAGCACCTCAAAAAAAAGGTAAACAAGAGGTCCCCATTCGATTAACCAGATCTTATCCGGCACAATCGTGGCGGCGCATTTTTTTCCCCTCGTATCGGTATTTCGGAAAGCTGCTAGTGGTACCTTAAAGTGAATTTGCCGTTTTTTTCCCTCGGGTGGCATCTGCCATTGCAAAAGTTATCGATAGAGACTGTACCCCAGCATCATGGCTTCAAACCAGGCATCTACCAGCAAAGGTGATTTTTAGGTAAATTTTCAGGTGAATACCGAAGGTCTGTTATTATCTGTTATTATTTAGTCTATTATTAATATGGTATGTGTTAAAATTAGTATAAAAAATTTGCGTTGGGCTTTTGAAGTTGGATATTTGACCAAATATCCAGTATGCCGTTTAACCGTCATTGGCCAGGTCCTGAGGGTACCGGATAAACAGGCTTTTACTTTAATTTTACGTTTCGCCCACAAGTATACAGTCGGCTTTCCTGCTCTCCTTCCCCTACCCCAACCCTTCCCCTTGCCATCTTTCCCCCCCCCCTTTTCCCCTAATCCCACTTCCATGACTGTTTGTGGGACACTGCTGTGCGCAATTTTGCTGCCGCGTTTCGCCCACAAATATACAGTCAATTCTCTTACTCTCCTTCACCCTGCCCCAACCCCTCCCCACCCTGCCATTGTCCCTACCTGACTGTACAGCGCCTTGGGATGTCCTCTCGACGTGAAAGGCACTATATAAATATAACTTTTGATTGACTGACTGACTGACTGACTGACTGACTGACTGATTGACTGATTGATTGTAGTTACATAACATAGCTGGCTGTACATTCCATTGAGTGTTCAGAGAAGCAAGGTTTCAAGGCACACTTTTATCATCAAGTTTCACGCCAGGAGGACATACAGGAGATACAATATAATAATATTAATAGTAATAAGATTTCTCGCATTTGACGTAGAGCCTTTCGCAACAGAATTCAGCACTCCGCAGAGAGAGTGACAAAGTGACTGGTGTGTAGGCTAATATCTCTACACTCTCTATATTTGTTGGTTGAAACGTGCCTCTACAGCCACCAAGTGTTCATGCATTGGTAGTACACATTACACATTATTCAATACAATCATGATACAGTACTCACATTTAATGCAACGAGGGGAGGGCGTGTCGGCCAGGACACTGGGAGAAAGAAACTCCCTTGTCTTTTCCAGTGGTGCTCCTGGATCTCTTTAACATCAACAAAATTACATTTATAGAGTGCCTTTCACATCAGGAGGACATCCCAAGGCGCTGAACAGTTAGGTCGGGACCCGAGCAGGGGCGGGAAGGGGCGGGGTAGGGGCAGGGGGACGGAGAGTAGGAAAGGTGGGAGACTTCAGAGGGCAGCAGAAGGAAGAGGTCGAAGAGGAAAGTCTTGAGACCAGCCTTGATGGAGGAAAGGCAGGAAGCGAGGCAAAGGGATTGCGAGATGGAGTTCCAGAGTGTGTGTAGTGGGTGGGGTGGGTGAGCGGGTGAGCAGAGAGGCTGAATGGCCACCGATGGTAGGGTGGGTTGGGCCGAGTACGTGGAGCAGGCCAGAGCCCGCTGACGGAGGGGACGGGCGGATAGGGAGACAGCAGGTCGGAGAGATAGGCGGGGGCAAGGCCGTGAATGGCCTTGAAGGTGAGGACGAGGATCTTGAATTTGATCCTCTGGGGAACGGGGAGCCAGTGGAGACGGGTGAGGGTGGGAGTGATGTGGTCGTGGAGCCTTCTGCGGGAGAGTGCCCGAGCTGCAGAGTTCTGAATAATCTGAACATCTGCCTGAAGTGGCAATAGGTCCTCAGTTTAATGCGCCACCTGAAGGACAGTGTCTTCAACAATGTAATGTAACCCCAACACTATAATAATAATAATAATCCTGGCATTTGATACAGCGCTTTTCACATCTTATTCTTAGAATGGTAATCTTTCACTTTCTTTCTGATGATTGACTCCATCATCGAAGTGGTGGTTGAATTGGACAGTGCAGATGTGTCCAACTATCACTTCAATGATGGACTCAATTGTCAGACAGAAATTGGAAGATCAACTTTCTAAAAATAATCCAATAAGCAACAGCCAATCGAACAGAAAGGCTAGGTCTTGTCTGAGCAACTTCACATACCTTATTACCCTCATGTATCACATACCTTGAGGAGGTGACCGCACAAATTGACTATGGGAAGCCCTACGATGTAGTGTAACTGGACTTCCCAAAATGTTGACTTATGACAGTAGACAGTGAGGGACTGTTTCCCCTGGTAGGAGAATCTATAACCAGGGGTCATAATCTTAAAATCAAGGGTTGAGAACAGAGTCGAGGAAACATTTCTTCACTCAAAGGGTAGTAAATTTATGGAATTCACTACGCCAGAAGGCTGTAGACGCTCAGTCCTTCAACATTTTCAAGACTGATAGATTTGTTTTTTAAATAGAGGGATTAGGGGATATGGGGATAAGGCAGGTAATTAGAGTTAGGTCAGAAGATCAGCCAAGACCTTATCAAATGGCGGGGCAGGCTTGAGGGGCCGAATGGCCTACTCCTGTGAAATTGTAAAATTTAGCCATTTATGCCTAGATGTAACTTCTATACTATTAACCGAATGAAACATAAAAAACAAGTCCTGAGAAACGCAGACTTGGCACAATGTCAGTCGCATCCTTATCTGAGTATTTCACGGGGCAGAAAACAGTAACTCCAGCAAACCTTGACATTGTCTAAACTAGACACCATCTGGAGATAAGCTTGTTTTTAACATTTCACCATGTTTGAGAGACATGGATTGAGTGATGTCACCATTCGAATAGTTGTTGGAACCATGTGATTGATAATACTTTTGCAACTGCCTTTGTGTGTACTGCAAACCCCTGCCTTTTTGGGTATAAAAGGGCTGCATTAACTGACCACCGGCAGCTCATTCTTTTGACTGTCAGGTACTCTACTTGGAGACTGTTGACTTCTGAGAATCAGCTCTTGCTATAGCAAATAAACTTTACATTTTCTTATCCACGGTGTATGGTCTGTTTGTAAGACAACGGTTCTGGGAACGAACAAAAAATTACAACTTCACACTCCTGCTCCTAATTCTTATGTTCTTATGACAAAGTGCAACATAAAAGACTCCTCCACAAACTGTGGTCAGTGAGTATCAAGGGCAAGACATGAACATGGATTCAGAACTTGCTGAAGGGAATGAAGGAGAGGGTGTTTTGTGGGGGGGAGCTGAGGAGAGGGAGTAAGTGGGGAGCCTCAGGGAATGGTCTGGGAACCCTCCCCTTCCTCCTATATATTAATGACCTGGAATCACAGGCTCTGCGTAAAATAGTTACATTTGCAGGTGACATCAAGTTTGGGTGAACTGCGGAATCAGAGGAGGCAGCAATGTTCTTGCAAATAGAGTTTGATATAATAATAATCATTGCATTTGATATAGCGCTTTTCACGTCTGCTGGATGTTTCACAGAATACACTGTAAAGTGAATTGATGGTACATTTTGTGGGCGAAACGCAAAACCAATTGCGCACAGCAGCGTTCCACAAACAGTCGTGGATTCAAATGACCGATTAATTATTGTTTTTTTTCAAGGGATTGTTATCAGGCATAAGGAAACTTGCCCAAGGTTTTGCCCAAACTGGGATTGAACCCAGGGTCTCTCCCTTTCAAGGCAAGTACTCTAAGCAGTGAGCTACAGAACTCCACTTGAATAATAATTCTTGCATTTGATATAGCGCTTTTCACATCTTCAAGACATTTCCTGGCACTTTACAGTGAGCTTCTTGTGAGCTTCTTCTTGCGTGGAGCTCCTGTGGCTCAGTGGTTAGAGCACTCGCCTTGAAAGGGAGAGACCTGTGTTCGAATCCAGGCAGGTCAGGGCAAAACCTTGGGTAAGTTTCCTTACTCCACACACCTAATAATAATGTCTCCAAACAAAATACAACAATAATAAAATTGGTCATTTCAATGCACGACTGTTTGTGGGGACGTTGCTGTGCGCAATTGACTGCTACGTTTCGCCCACAAATATACAGTCAATTCACTTTACAGTATATTCTGTGAAGCGCTTTGAGATGTCTAGAAGACGTGAAAAGCCGCTACCAAATGCAGGGATTATTATTATCTTGTGAATTTATTTATTCTATAAATTCAGAGATTAAACCCGAAAAAGTTTAGTGGAGTGATACTAAGTTACTGCCAGCAGATGGCACTAAAACTAAAGGAAATCATATTTCTTGTCCAATTGTTGGGGTGGGGGACGGCACAGATACATTTATCTATAAAGTGAAACACACACATATAATAATAATAATCCTTGCCTTTGATATAGCACCTTTTCACATCGCTGACACATCTTTAAGCACTTCACTTGAGCAACACTCTCGCTTCTTAACTCAGAAGGTTGTGTGTTCAAGCCTGGTGTTGTGTGTTTGAGCTCACAGTATAGTCTGTGATTTTTAAAAGTTGATCACTCACCTTGTGGCTGTCCGTGGGACCTTGCTGTGCGCAGTTTGGCTGACATATTCACCTACAAATGACACAGTCACTATTTATAGTGAAATCCTGTCAAGTGCTTTGAGACATTCTGCTCCCAATAGCTGGAAATTTACCTGTGCCTGGAATGGAATGTGCACTCTCTCTCTCTCTCTGTCTGTCTCTAGCGACAGCATCGTGCTTACCTGAACCTGCTGACTGTTAGGTACTGGATCACTTAATAAAGCAGTTTGATGCAGCGACGGGGGTAATGGAGGAATGAGATCAGATAGACCAAACTGATCAACTGATAAAAAAAAATCCTTACATTTGATATAGCCTATTACCACGTTGTTGAGAATAATAATAATAATAATAATTATTATTTATATTTGATATGGCACTTTTCCAGGCTTCTAGACGTCTCAAAGTGCTTCGCAACATGTGCTGTAAAGTGAATTAATGGTATATTCGTGGGAGAAACACAGCAGCAAATTGGCACAGTAGTGTCCCACAAACAGTCGCGGATTCCAGTGACAAACTTTATTATTTTGCTTTTATTTGGGGGAGATTATTATTGGGCATATGGAGAAAGGAAACTTGCCCAAGGTTTTGCCCCGACCTGCCTAGACTTGAACACAGGTCTCACGCTTTTAAGGCGAGCGCTCTAACCACTGAGCTACAGGACTCCATTCTCAAAGCGCTTCACAGAATGTACTGTGAAGCAAATTGACTATACTTTGTGGGCGAAATGCGGCTGCCAAATGCCCACAGCAGTGTCCCACAAACAGTTGTGGATCGAGTGACCGAATTATTACTTCCGTCACTGAAGGAGTTGTTTAAAGGGATTGTTACACTGGGAAAAGTGATCCGCCGATTGACTAACAACTGGGTTCCTATCCCTGCGAGGTAAACACAAGTGGCCGTGCTAGCAGCCACTATGCCCCGAAACGTTGGTCCTCCCTCCCTCAACCCCTTCACCTCGCCTTTCCCATCTTCATGTCGCGCCTGGAGATCTTTCTCTTCGACCGCGTTCACCTCCCTCATGGCTCAGCCAGTTGTGAAACGCTCTGAGAAGCTGCCCGGGGTGGAGCGCTCTATATAACTGCAAGTTGTTGTTGCGTGAGGGGTGGGGCAGGGGTGGAGGGGCTAGCAGACTCGCCCAACGTTTCCGCCTGCCCAGGAATCGAACCCAGGTCCCCTCGATGGCGAAGCGAGTGCTCTAACTATTAAGCAACAGGACTCCGCAACTGATCTTGACAGTATGCTAACAACTGAACCTGGCTAACACCCGTTTATATACATCTAGGTAGACTTTACAGCATTAAAAAAAAAGCCCATTCTGCCCGATCAGTCTAACCTGGTGATTACACTGCATTCCACAACTACAACAACTCTCCGCATAGGCTAGGGTGTCAGAGCATTTCATAGTCTTGTGATTCCATGTTCGTCATGAGTTGAACAGACACACAGATCAGCCAGACAAACATCATTCTCTGTTGCCTTTAGTGAGCGTTTGTCACCTATGTTGGCTTTGTGTTTCTGTGGTCCCATAAATCTGAAAGGCAAATTGAGTTTGGGATGTAATGCTGCAGTCTTTAAAAGATAATGGCGCACAGATGATCATCTTTCAGAGTCAAATAGTCATTATTCCTTCCTTTGTGTCAACCCGCCCGATCCATCAACAGCCCCCAGACACTGACGAGCCTCCTGGGGATGTGAATGTACAGAGTGGGAGGATGGTCAGACTCACAACAGCTCGCAAAGGCTATCATCCTAGGAGGTGACGAGATGGAGAGAGACTGAGAGAGAGAGAGAGAGAGAGAGACACTGAGAAAGGCAGAGAGACACACACACATACACATACAGAGGAAGCAGACAGAGAGAAAGAGATTGAGAAACAGAGAAAGAGACGCACAGATAGAGAGAGAGAGAGAGAGAGAGAGAAAGAGATAGCGGATTGACAGAGAGATAGATACAGGTACTATGAGAGACAGACAGAAAGACTCTGAGAGACAGACTAAGAAAGAGATAAACTAAAAGAGAGAAAGAGACAGAGAGAGAGAAACAGAGAACGTGGGAAAGAGACAACAACAACAACAACAACAACAACTTGGATTTATATAGTGCCCTCCATGCCAACCGGCGACTCGGAGATAGACAGACACAGACTGAGATACAAACTGAGAAACACTGAAAGAGAAATGTAGACTAAGGGAGACAGAGAGAGAGAGAGAGAGACTGAGAGGGGATGAAGAGTTTAGGTTTAACAATGCAGGTGTGAATTAAATGTGCTCTGTGTTTCTGGAGTCCTGTAGGTGTATATATTTATTTGGCTCCCGAACAGCAGGCGGTTGCGTTCAAACTAAAATAAACATCCTGATATTTGATAGCCCGCTTATCACCACAGACATTCTCAAGCACGTCGCAAAGCATCGGGTGTCAAGCTCAGTGACTATGTGTTTCGTTTTGGTCACTGGAGGTGAATCCCTTCAACCGTGATTCACAGTGTCTAAACCAGACCGAGAGTTCCACGTCTGTATGCCCTCGTCCCACTTACCTAATCCTGGAAAGTATTAGGCAGAGGTGGTGAGAGCCAAAGGTTTGGTGTGTGTGTCGGGGAAACTGCTGGGAGTCCAACCAGTTAAAACATTCCTGTTGCATAGTGGTTAGTACAATCGCCTTACAAATCAGAGGGCCTGGGTTCGATTTCCTGTTAGAACGAAATCATAGGCAAGTTTCCTTTGCTCTACACCCCTCTGTTTAGCTCGCAGTAAATAGGAACCCAGCTGTTGGTCGATCGGTGGATCTCTTTGCGGGAATGACAGATAATCGATCCTTTGAAACAAACTGTTCACTCAGTCTAATGCGGTACACAATTGGCTGCCGCGTTTCGCTCGTACAGTACACAGACAAACCACTTTACAGTATAGTCTGTGAAGCACTTTTTGAGACGTCTCAATGATGCAACAAGGCACGATATGCAAGGATTATTATTATTATTATAGTTGATTGAAACCACATACAGTAGCTTGCCATTGAACATTGACTGGCAAGCTTTCCCACTTGGGACCACCGTAAACATTAGGGTGTTGGCTTGCTGGTTAACAGGAGCTGAGTGGGAAGAATTTCTCCTCTCTAGATTTGAGAGTGGGCGAGAAGGAGAGAGAGAGAGAGAGAGAGAGAGCTACCGACCGAGTCAGGCTTCAGCTAATCAGCCATCACCATCTGTTTTGAGTATGATCAGTGATGCTGGTATCACGGTGGTCTCTGCCTCCGGACAGCAGCGCTCACACTGGGACCACCTTCACAATTGTTTTTTCTCTGAGGTGGTCTGCGCTGAGAAGCATCGCTGGCCAGAGAGAGAGAGACAGAGACCACGAGGAGGAGGACATTGTTGACTTAAACTGGGAGGAGGAGAGAGTTTACCAGCTGTCCTGTGGAATGATTCACAGACAGACAGACAGACAGACAGACAAGACAGACAAGACAAGACAAGACAGACAGACAGACACTGAAAATGTAAAGATGTGCCCTAGCCTACAATCCCCCAAATCCAATCAGCTGTTTACTTCATGTTTGCGAGACGTTGCTGTACGCAAAGTGGCTGCTGCATTCGCCTACACAGTCTTGACAGTCAAATCCAGCGAAGAGCTTGGAATAGATTTACATGATATGAAATGGCACTCGCATTGGAATGGCAGGTTAGAGTGTGTGAGCTCAGAGTTGGGAGTGGGAGTTGAGCCTCACTGGGGAGCCGTGCAGTGAGCAGATGGATTCAATCTGGGACAATACACACTGCTGCTGGGGTGGGGTGGGTCAGCTGCGCAGGAGCTATGCACACCCAGAGAACAGGACCACCAAGGAGATCAGAGGAGCCAAGTCAAGCTCAGCCGTTCCATCTGCCCACACAGCACATGCATGGTCCCACACCACAGCACACTGAGCTAAGAATAATAATAATAATAATAATTGTGGCATTTGATAAAGTGCCTTATCACATTGTAGAGACTCCTCAAAGCATTTCACAGAATATATTGTAAAGTGAATTGACATGGAAGCCAATTTCCCATACACAGTCACGGATTGAGTGGCCAAATTATTATTTTTTTTTTTAAACAAACTGAATAACCGCAGAGTGCTACCTGCCAAGCCCGTGTGGATTAAGGAAACTTGCTTGAAGTTTCTCCTCACCCGGGCATCAAACCCCGGGTCCTCTCGCTTGTGAGTCGAGCGTGCTAACCGCTTCGCTATGGGACTGCAATCTCAGTTTAGTGTCTCACTCGAAGGACGGCGCCTCCGACAATGCGGTACTGCCCCCACTCCCCCCCACCACCCCCCACCCCGCAACACTGCCTAGTCTATTTGAGTTACAATGTCCCCGCAATGTCGTCTGAGATAAAGAGTGGAGGAGGGAATTGCACAGATCTGAGAAGCTCGTTTGAAAGATGCAAATAAAAGAAACAGTCAATTGAAAAGAACGCTTAGAATTTGATGTTCTATAAATTGAAAGGATTCAATTAATTTGCAATGTCTCATCCAGTTGTGACTGAAAGTTGTGGCTCGAGCTAGATGGAATTTTTAGTCTCCATCCCCTCCTCTCCCTCAGTGCTATCACACCTCACACCTGTTTCTCTTCCCCTTCCCAACAGCCAGATATTTTGACACCCAAAGCTCATTGTCTGAAAATAATGTCATGTCCCACTGATTGGCTCAGTGTTCAAGATGGCGGGTGCGGCGAGGAAGGTCCTCAAGTGAGTTCCACCAGCAGCAAAATATCCTCTGCAAACAGAGGCTCCACAATCCTATCAGAGAGGAACACATACACCAAGTCCTTTCCCCTCAGGGCCTTCCAACACATCGTTCTTGGACAAATCAAACAGGGTGGGGGGCAATGGGCAGCCTTGCCTTACCTTACCTCCCTTCCAGAGAAATGGACTTGGAAATTCTTACCTGGATATTGGAGCTGAGTTACACATGGCAGGTAAAATCCAGGATTTTGGCCGTCATCTCCTTTTGGATTTCAGTTTCGTCATGAGAGCCACATGATGTGCTGGGTCAAAAGCCTTGCAAAAAGTCACTGAGCACAATATAAATGTGTTTTCCCTCAGACTTACGACGTTCTGTCATCTCATAAACAGCCACAATCTGTCCCACACATTTCCTTACAGAGCCACTCTGCTTCTCCCTGATCAAACACAGCAATGTCCCACACAGTCGTGGATTGAAGTGACCAATTTATTATTTTTTTTAGGGATTATCAACACACATGTGGAGTGAGGAAACTTTCCCATGGTTTTGTCCTGCCGAGCATCAAATCCAGGTCTCTTGCTTGTGAGAACATAACAACATAAGAATTAGGAGCAGGAGTAGGCCATTCAGCCCCTTGAGCCTGCCCCACCATTCAATAAAATCATGGCTGATCTTCTAATCCACCTTCCCGCCTTATCCCCATATCCCCTAATCCCACTATCCATAAGAAATCTTTCAACCTCAGTCTTGAATATGTTCAAGGACTGAGCATCTACAGCCCTTTAAGGTAGAGAATTCCATAAATTCACTACCTTCTGAGTGAAGAAGTTTTTCCTCAACTCAGTGTGAAAAGGCTGACCCCTAATCTTAAAACTATGACCCCTAGTTATAGTTTCTCCAACCAGGGTAAACAGTCTCCCACTGTCTACTCTGAGCTACATGACAGACAGAGCTACAGGAATGTACATGGATCCCACAAGCCAAGGCATAGATCCACTAAATAATAATAATCCTTCCACTCGATGTAGCAGGTTGTTTAGATATCTCAAGGCACTTCACAGGATATACTGTAAAGTGGAGTGACTGTGTGTTTTGTGGCATCCATGTGTCCCACAAACAGTGGAGTGAGTGAGCAATTTTATTTAGGTGTGGGAGGGGGGGAGGGGAGAGTGGGAGAAAGTATTGTATCATGGGAGGTGTCGTCTGCTGGATGAGACAAATAAATTGAGATGAGGGAATAAATAAGGATGCGTGATATTATCACAACCTGCATTTTCACCCACTCCATTCTGCTTTAATTTTATTAACAAAACAAAAACCTCTGACCATGATTCCCGCTGACAGGCCCCACTAATTGGTGTAAATTAATTTACCTCTGGCAAACGCTGGTACAAAGTGCCGGCTCCCTTAAATAAGTGATGATGGAAGTACCTGCATTAAGTCTGACTTTTTAAATCATTTAGCAGCACAATCTGTTAATTAGCTGGAGCAAGTCTGCGAGCTTTCACCAACAATTAAAAGCTGAGCCCTTTCAGCTGAGAGAAGTCTCTGTGACAAGCTGTCATTTATTCATTCCTTCAGTGGGCAGCCAAGGGAGCGAGCAAGCAAGCGATGTGTGTCTGCTTTATGTTTGTGTATTTTCTAACCCCACTGGGACCCGTCTTTCCCTCCCTCTTGCTTCCCACCCCCCCCACACCGCCCCTCCTCCTTCTTTTATTGTTTTTCTCACACCCTCTCTCGTGGAGTTAGCGAACTTGCGTCACAAGCGGGACCGACCCGGATTCGAATCCCGGGTGGTGCAACACCGTAGGCAGGTTTCCTTACTCTGGTGTACCTCTGTTTACCCAGCAGTAAATAGAAATCCGATTGTTAGTCCTACTTGTCGAACGGCTCTCCGGGGGTAATAATCTCCCTCTCAAAATCTCAAAATCCCTCTCGCTCAATCTACCAGGCTCCGCAGAATATACTGTAAAGTGAATTTGACTGTATAATTTGTGGGTGAAATGTGACAGCCAATTGACGACAGCAGTTTCCCACAAACAGTCGTGGATTGAGAGACAATTTTTTTTGGAAGAGATTATTACCTCTGGAAAGGCGACATCCCAAATCAACTACCAACTGTGTTCTTACTTATGGCTCGGTAAACAGAGATGTGGAGTTAGGAAACTTGCCTAAGTTTTTCGGCCTAGCTGGGAATCGAGCCCAGGTCCTCTGGCTTGCAAGTGATTAAGTTACAGGACTCCCAAATGTCAATGGTCAGAATCATTCTCATTGCAAGGTGATGGAAGGAACAGTGCAACAGGAAGATTTGAGGAGAGAGAGGGCATAGGGAGAGTTTAAAATTGATAAAGTATGTGGATTCCCATAGCGTACTGGTTGTGCGCTGGCTTTGCAAGCAATGGGAACCACCCCCTCCATAAAATCTCATCACAGAGTAAGTGAAGTGTATGATTAATTGCCCTCAGTGCTTCAGAAAACTATGAACTCCTGGATTATTTTCCATTAGCCGCCAATTCACCCCACGCTGGATTTGGGTTTGGAAAACGCTACTTTGTATAAGTACAGAAACAAAGGGGAAAATTATCTCAAATATTTATGGAGTATTTTCAAGGGAGACTAGTTTCCGTCTAAAGAAAAGTGGTTCTCTCATGCGTACCCTCCCTGCAGTCTCACTCCTCATGGTCTCTGTGCAGATTCTAAGGAGGCAATGTTTTATGCATGGTGCATCCCCATTGCACCTAAATGCTTTTATTTATGGTACTTTTCCTTCCTTCTCTGTTTTTAACGAGGTGAAACTCAGCTGAGGAACACTTATTCTACGTGTTACCCGAGCCCTCCACTCCACTGTTGGAGGCCATACCTTCAGCCACGACTCCCGAACCTCTGGAACTATTGGCCTCAATCCCTATGTTGTGCCCCCCCACCACCCCCCCACCCCCACCTCCCCAGTGTGATCAGTCTTCAGATCCCACTGAAGACCGTCCTCTTCTGACGGTGCCTCACCAAGCATACGTCAGACAGAATAAGCTGCGTTTGAGGTTTCTCCACATCTCATTATTATTATCATCATTGTAATAATAAAATGGAGTCCCAGAGCAAGCAAGAGGACTCAGGTTCAAATCTTGGCAGAGCAAAACCTTAGGCATGTTTCCTTACTCTACACACATCTGTTTACCTAGCAGTAAGTAGAAATCCAGTTGTTAGTCATTTGGCAGATCGCTTTCTGAGGGTAATAAACCACAAATGTTTGTGGGACACTGCTGTTCACAATTGGTTGCCGTGTTTCGCCCAGCAAATACAGTCAATATATTCTGTGAAGCACTTTGAAATGTGTCAATGAAGTGATAAAGGATTATTATTATTGTAATTATTCAGTTTATTCTTAAATATATTCCTGTGTTTAATTTAGGAAAACCTCTAGGATCACAAGCAGTTGATGCTTCACTCCAGGTTTGCTTTTCCAATTTTGTCTTGACTCAGACCAATCCTATTTAGTGTACAGCCTTGGGTCAGTCAGTAACACTCTTGCTTCTGAGTCAAGTTGTGGGTTCAAGCTCTCTCATTGGGGACTTTGAGCTCACAGTCTTGGCTGATGTTCCAGTGCAATTCTGGAGGGAGAGTTCCATTGTCCTCCAGATGAGCAGTCAAACTAAAATTCCATCTGTACCTGTTACGCATTGAGAGGATGTACCAAGGAATCAAGCATTCAGACCCTAGCTGCAGGTTGGGATCAGGAGGAGTGGAGAGCAGCGAGGATGGGGGTAGGAGGGTGACCAAAGAAATGGTCAAAGAGGAAGGTCTTGAGGCAGGCCTTGAAGGAGGCAAGGGAAGGTCAAGGTGAAGAGATTGTGGAATGGAGTTCCAAAGGATGGGGGCAGAGAGGCTGAAGGCATGACAAACTGATGGTGGGATGAGCTAGGCAGGGAACGTGGAACATGTCGGAGTCCGTTGAGTGAGTCGAGCAGACAGGTCACTATGGAATTAGGTCACAGAGGTAGGGAAGAGAAAGGATTTGGAGATATTTACAACAACAACAACACAAATTACATTTATAGAGCGCCTTTCATGTCCCAAGGCACTGAATAGTCAGGTGAGCAAGAGAGAGGAGCAGAGTAGCTGGGGGAGGAGGGATACACTTTACCGTACATCCAGTGAAGAGCTTTGAAATGTTTTAAGGATGTGATAAGGCAGTATATTTATTGAAAGGATTATTATTAGCATTATAATAGCAATGATTGGCTCACACCAGTGCCTCCATACCTTAGGCATCAACATCCATGGGTGAACACCCATCTCACCAAGTCAGTCAGGAACCTTGGTGTCTTGTTTGACCCTCAACTGTCCTTTCTCCCCCGCATCCATGCCATGAGTCACTTTGGCTTCCCCCATCTCCGCAACATCGCCCAATACTGTCACTGCCTCACCCATCAGGCTGCTGAAACCTTTCATTCATAGTCAAACTCTGGCTCGACTACAACAACTCCCTCCTTGTCGTCCTACACAACTCTTGCCTTCACAAGCTGCAGATCATCCAAAACCCTGCAGCTCGTGTCCTTTCCCGCACCAGGCTCCTATCACCTCCACCCCCGCCCAGCTCCATTGGCTCACCGTTCCTCAGCAGATCAAATTCAAGATGCTTGTCTTCATTCTCAAGTCCCTCCACGGCCTTGCCCCCTCCTACCTCTTTGACCTGCTGATCCCCTATCAACCTGTCAACTCCCTCCATTCAGCAGGCTCCGGCCTCCTCCATGTCTCCCGCCCGACCTGCCCTACCATCGGCTGCCGAGCTTTCAGCCTCTCTGCCCCTATGCTTTGGAATTCCATGCCACAATGCCTTCAGCTTGCTCCTCCTTTGCCTCCTTTCAAGACCGGTCTCAAGACCCTACTCTTTCACAGTGCCTTCAGTTGCTGTTCTACCTCTCTGACCTCCCTCATCCCAATCCTGTCCCTCACACCCATGCTCGGGTCCTGACCCCTAACTGTTTAGCACCTTGGGATGTCATCCCAATGTGAAAGGCACTCCACAAATGTCATTTTGTTGTTGCTATTGCAAAACATGTCTTTACTACAACCAGGATCGACTATGTCAACGCCCTACCATCGGAGGCCGGGCCTTCGGCCACTCTGCCTCCACCCTCTGGATCTCCTTCCCATGTTCCTTTCGCCTTGCTCCCTCATTTGCCTCCTTAAAGACATGCCTCTAGACCCTCTTCTTCAACTATGCATTCGAACACCCTCCAACCCTCTCTACTCTATTCCATCCCTGATCTAATCCACTGCCCACCCCACCATTTCCCGCTCGGGGTCCCAATCCCTGACCCTTTAACACTTTGGGACATCCTCCCGCTGGGAAAAGTGCTTTAGAATATAACTTTAGATTGGATTGTATTACTATTATCATTTGCCCCTCACTTTCTTTAACCTCTCTGTGGATATGGTTCACACATGAGGAAGCATTGCATAATAATAAAGGCCGAACCAAATTATCCTTTAAGTGAGTTCAGTTCATTTGATTTAAGTGAATATCAAGTAAATTACATCCTAAGTGAATTAATATGAAGTACTTCTGGTGCAATGCATCGCACTTATTCTCATCTGCTATCCCCTGTCATCCATCATTTCAGCTCACCGGGATCCGTCAAGTAAAGTGAGTCGATAGGATCCAGTTAGCCACTGATGACTAGATTTAAATGGACATGCAAGGCTTAAATCACAGCACTTCATAATTAATAATCGTCGCATAGTAATAATCCTTGCATTTGAAGCTGTGCGGTTTTAGCTGATTCAACTTGGTTGGGGACCCCAACGCCTACTCTGGGATCCCCAAGACTTGGCTCTTACCAACCTGCCCTTAATACTCGGCCAGAATTAGGCAAGCGGATGGGTCCCTCCATGGAGAGAGTTTAAATTCCATTCCAACAATCTATTTCTAGGGTTTCCATGTGGAGGTGGGATAAACTAGTTTGAAGCCTGTTGGGTGTAGGGAGGAGAGAGGAGGTGAGGCGAGCTTGTTTTCAGGCTGTGCTGGTGACCTGCCCCACTAGGTGGTCTGTGTGTACAGATGCTGGTGGGTGTGATGCTGTGTTGATGAATGGGTCAGAGAGGCTGTCAGCCACAGGAGAGGGTGTGGATATGCAGCGGGAAAAGGTCACAGAGAAACTCCCAGCAAACTCTAACCTCGCTGCAATGTTTGCTGTTTCTCAAGCACATAATGTATTCACAATGTCTTCGCCCAAAGACCGTCCTTTGGGTGAAGCACAATCAAGTTAAAAATAACTTTTTAAGAAGATCTGTCCGTTCAAAAAGAGAAGGGAACTTTCTCTCCCAGTGTCCCGGTCACAAAAAAGCAGCAGATAAATTGTGCGTTTGCGAGGTACTTTGATGCATGCAAAATGGAGGTCACCATCACAGAAAAACTACTTTTTCTTTCGGAATCTCTGAGGCTACACAATTAATAATAATACTATATTGACATTTGAAATGCCTGTAACTACGAGTGGTAGTTTCAAAGTGCTTCACGGGAAAGCACTCTGAGACTTCCTCCTGTGTGTGTTGTAGCGGATGGCCGATTTTATCTGGGTGATTGTAGCCCAGGACACTGCGAGAGAAAAACTCCCTTCTCCTTTTTGAATAGCACGCAAGATATTTAGCATCCACCTGAATGGGGCACAGAGCTGCAGCTCAGTTTAACGTCTCATCTGAAGGACGGTACATCGAAACTGCTTCACTGAATTTGAGTGTCAGCCTATACTGTACGCTGAAAGATGAGTACTGTATTGTTTAGAGCATTTCTTACTCCGCACGCCTCTGTTTACCTAGCAGTAAGTAGGAACCCAGTTGTTAGTCGATGGGCCAATCATTTATCCGGGGATAATAATCCTTTTGAAAAAATTTATAATAATTTGATCACGCAAACCATTCATTGCTGGTTGTGGGATATTGATGTGCGCCTTTGGCTTCTGTGTTTCGTCCACAAAATACACAATCCATTCACTTTACAGTAGATTCTGTGAAGCACTTTGAGATGTCTCGAAGTTCTGAAAGAAGCACTACATCAAATACAAGGATTATTATCATTATATTATAATAAAGATCTGACTGGGTTGGTGGTGGGGGGGGTGGTTTGAACCCACATTGGATTCTGTGGTAAGAGGCATTACCACTGAGACAGACCGATGCGTGCATCTCCCATATATTCATCCGGCAATCAACAATCCTCCCTTGTTCCTACGTTACTCATCCCCCATTCACTTTTTGCTGCCTTCAAATCGTGTCGATTTCCAGGTCGTTTGGCATCGCCATCTGATGTGTGTCCCCTGCTCTCTAATAGTGGCTTAATGTTGCGAGCAGTCCTTCTCCTCCCCTTGATGCGCTACGCTTGCTCACACACCAAAGTGGAGGCTCCTTGTGGGATGTATTATCCTGAGCTCAGTGCTGGCGAGAGGTTCCTCAGCTCCCATTATTTGGCGAGCAGGTCCGCATTTGCCAATTTAAGGGCTGCGGTTGGGTGTACAGCGCACCTGGAATCTATTTGCAAAGCGAAGGAGGCAGAGCCTCGTCACCACTCCATTACCTGCTTGGATGCCAGTCAAGTTGTAACACAGCCAAACGACTCAGAGTTGGAACGCAATTAACAGGCGCAAAGGTTCGCGGCATAAATCGGTGAAACTAACGAGTTTCTCGACAAACAACTGAAGTTTGCTATCTATCAGAACTCTTTAAACAATGAATATTGTGGAGCCCCGTAGCTCAGGGGTTAGAGCACTCACTTCGCAAGTGAGAGACCTTTGATTCCCTGGAGGGTGAAACCTTCAGCAAGTTTCCATCCTCCACACGCCTGATAATAGTATCTCATGGAAAAAAAAGCACCCAATAGTAAACTGATCACTTCAATCCACGATTGTTTGTAGGGACACTGCTGTGCGCAATTGGCTGCCGTGTTTCACCCGCAAATTATACAGTCAATTCACTTGATAGTATATTCTGTGAAGCGCTTTAAGACATCTCAACAACTGAATAAGGCACTGATATCAAATGCAAGGATTATTATTAGTTATTATGAAATGCTGCACATCTGGACCTACATCTGAACCACCCACATTGAGAGCGTTGAGTAGTGGAGCCAATGAGAGCAACATCTCCGTGTTGGTGAACATGTGCAGAGGGAAGGTGGGCGAAGGATTGAGAAGTCTCTACAACATGTTAAGGCATCTTCCAATATGCAAGGATTATTATTATCATTATATCTCTTCCACACGGCTTTTGAATTATGAGGACAGAGTGCCTAAACTTGATCTGTATTCCTTCGAGTTTAGAAGATTGAGAGATGATCTGACGCAGGTTTTTCAAATATGTAATAGGGCAGCTACAAATAAACTATTCTTAAAATTAGAGCTAAGCGACCGAGCAATGAATGAAATTTTCCAATGGCAGTTTATTACCCAAAGGATAGGAAATTAAAGAGATAGAGAGAGCGAGAGGGAAATTTTGCACCAGGAGCAGGCCATTCAGTCCCCCAAGCCTGTTCCACCATTCTGTTAGATTATAACTGATCTGTACCTCAACTCCATTTCATTTAGCAGTCGCTCCATTTACCACTCTTCTGCAAAAGACCTGTGAATGCTGGAACCATTCATATTTTTCAAGACTGAGGTGGATACATGTTTGTTAGATAAGGTTATCAAGAGATATGTGGCAGCGATGAATGAATCCTGAATCTGGTTTCCGCCCCGTTCACAGCACAGAGTCTGCTTCAAAGTCTGCTTCAAAGTCATTCTCTTTGTCTGTGATCTCTCGGTCCCTAACTCTCTGTGCGTGGTTGTGCTTTTGATCTCTCTCCTGCCTTTGATACAATCAACTATTCTATCTTTCTTCATTATCTGTCTTCTCTGCTTTCCTCAGAATCTTTCCTTCTCAGAATCTTTCCTTCCTTCCTTCCTTCCTTCCTTCCTTCCTTCCTTCCTTCCTTCCTTCCTTCCTTCCTTCCTTCCTTCCTTCCTTCCTTCCTTCCTTCCTTCCTTCCTTCCTTCCTTCCTTCCTTCCTTCCTCCCTCCCTCCCTCCCTCCCTCCCTTCCTTCCTTCCTTCCTCCCTCCCTCCCTCCCTCCCTTCCTTCCTTCCTTCCTTCCGTCCTTCTCTCTCTCTCCTTCTCTATTGTTTTCTGTCAAGTTCCTCTGTACGCCACTCGGGACTGTGAGTACTGTAAAACTCCCCATCAACCCTGTCTCCCAAGACAAGCCTTTTTAATGAATCTGCAATTTGATGGTTTCATCATAAGAAATTAATGTTGGGAAAAAAATTATCTTTTTATTCCACTAAAGCTACAGATACATCATCATCCAAAGTCACTTTAATGGACTGGATTCAGGCCACAAATGATTATTTTCCTAATGATCATAACACACACAAGCATACATACAGCCCCCATCACCCATGCTCCACTATTACACATGTTAATGAGTGCCCATTAAACAAATCCAGCGCAAGGGTGAAGAGGGGTGAAGAGATGATAATAGACCTTTGTTAGAGGTGCCTTGGATGAGATGAGATGAGATGTGTGTCAGCCTGGCTCAGTGGTAGCAACCTCACCTGTGAGTCAGAAGGTTACTGGTTCAAGTTTGAGAGAGAGAGAGAAAGAGGCAAGGGAGGTTGACGAGTGAGAATAAATTGTCAAGAGCCGAGGAAGGTGACTCTGTCTTATCCAGTCTGGAAATTTCACATATATTTATATTTGGAAATTCCCACGTGCTGAAATGGGATGTGCAATCTTTCCCAGAGCAAAACATCTCTCTGACCTAATTCCACAGACTATTAGGCGCATGTTGGCAAGAGCCAAAGCATGAGAACCCCAGAGTTGGAGTAACTAATGGAGTCTAACCAACTGAAGACACATAGCTTGCCACGGAGAGCGCTGTGTGATGTGATGGGACGTTGTCCTTTACCTGCCCATGTGCGGCGATGGATACTGAGTTGGTGGGTGACAGCGGGAGAATGGCTGGCTAATGTTGGCGAGAGCAGGAGACAGGAGAGGAGAGGCCTCGGGAGGCCTGAGACCTTGGTCACAAAGAGATTGCGATCCTGCCCAAAGTGAGCAGTGATTGGTCGGTTAGTTGCCCACAGGTGATGCAGAAGTACTGAGGGTCAATAAGTGGTCAGTCAGTTGATCGTGAGGTGAGGTGGATTGAGATAAGGCTGAGGGCAAGGGCAAAGTGAGGGAGGTGGGCTGGGTCGAGATAAGGGTGAGGGCAAGAGGGAGGGTGAAGTGAGGGTGAAGGTGAGGTGAGGATTAGGGTAAACAATCAACTATTCTATCCTTCTTCACTATCTGTCTTCTCTGCTTCCTTCCTTCCTTCCTTCCTTCCTTCCTTCCTTCCTTCCTTCCTTCCTTCCTTCCTTCCTTCCTTCCTTCCTTCTTGATAAGCTAATAGTTCTACAGTTCATATATTATAGAGCTTGGGTGAGCCATTTCTGCAGGGAGCAGGAAGGTACTTGTGTTTTGACGTTACCAGTGATGAAAATCTATTATCATTGGCCGATCATTGTTTCTTCGGTTGTCGCAAAATCTTCAGGGAAATGAAGTTTGTGAGATCTAGCTCTGAGCTGCTTCACTGTGATATGCTCAGCCAAGTGGAGTCCTGCAGCTCAGTGGTTAGAGCCCTCGGCTTACAAGCGTGAGACCTGTGTTCGAATCCAGGCAGGTCAGGGAGAAACCTTGGACAAGTTTTTCCTTACTTTCCACACGCCTAATAATAATCCCTCTGAAAAAAACCAACACAATAATAACATTGGTTATTTAAATCCACGACTGTTTGTGGGGGACGCTGCTGTGCGCAATTGACTGCCATGTTTCGCCCACAAATATAAAGTCAATTCACTTTACAGTATATTCTGTGAAGCGCTTTGAGACGTCTAGAAGATGTGAAAACCACTGTATCAAATTCAAAGATTATTATTATTATTATTAAGTGTTATGGGGTCTTTATTATAGGTTGTTAGTACGGAATTGCTGGGGTTATGACCAGAGAGTATTAAAATGAAATGTTCACTTTGATCAAAGTACTTTTTGAGTTTCTGTGAGTGTTAACAAAGGCCACCCAAAAGAGTGACGGGCAGGCTTTCTCACTGCTTGTCCAGCTAGGTGTTGTTTGGAGGGTCAACGGGAGCTGAGTGGGCTGATTCCCACAGTGTCCCACTGAATGCTTAACAACAACAACAAAATTGCATTTGTATAGCGGCTTTCATGTCAGAAGGACGTCCCAAGGCGCTGGACAGTTACTGAGCCGTTTAAGAACTTAACGGCACATAGCTGGGCTCGCTCTAGGAAGAACAATACCATCTTACAGTTATTACAACAATAATAGTCCTTGCATTTGATATGGCACATTTCACGTCTTCTAGACATCTCAAAGCACTTGCTGGAAAGTGAATTGACTCTATATCTGTGGGCGCAATGCGGCAGCCAATTGCGCACAGCAGTTTCCCACCAAACTATTGGGTTTTTTTTAGTTATTATTATTATTAGGCTTGTGGAGTAAGGAAACTTGCCCAAGGTTTCATCCTGACCTGCCCGGAATTGAACTCAGGTCTCTCGCTTGTAAGGCGAGTGCTCTAACCACTGAGCTACAGGACTCCACAGTTATACAGAGCCCTTCTTGCAAAGACTTACAATGATGATTTGGAGCATGTCTTTATTGTGGGGCAGATTCAAGCTTGGGGAGGGGGAAACAGGGAGGTGAAGGTAGGGGTGGAGTGGTGGGGGAGGAGAGGAGTGGAGAGATGGGGAGCAAAAGGAAACCGCCTCTTTCAAAGAATAAAAGACTACAATAACAACAACAAAGTTACATTTATAGAGCTCCTTTCATGTCAGGAGGACGTCCCAAGCCGCTGACTAGGTGAGAGAGATTGAACTATACATTTATCAGCCGAGCACTTAAGTGGCATCGACATTCAAGACCTGCCGCTCGCTTCTGAGAGGTTACGGTTTTATAATTTATGTTTCAAATGGTAATTAAACCCGCTGAGAGGGGCTCGAGGAACTTTGAAGGAAGCCATCAACTTGCCACAGAGCAAACCTGTGATTTGCTGAAGGAATAGGCACAGACCCCATGTGTCGGCCTGGCACAGTGGTAGCACTCGCCTCGCAGTCACAAGTTGTGGGATTCAAAAGCTCCACATCAGGACATGGAGTCACGTAGTCTGAGCTGACAATCCAATGCAGTGCTGGGTGGGGGGGGTGTGGGGTGTTGCCTTGTGGGAGATGCTGTCCTTCGAATAAGACACTAATCCGAGGCGCTGTCTGATTGTTCGGTCGGGAGGGTGGGGGTGGGGGGGGGGGGGGGGGGCGGGGGTGAGGGGGAGCCTTGGAAGGCGAAAGGCGCTCTATAAATGTAATTTTATTGTTGTTAAAGATTCCGCGCCACTATTCAAAAAGAGAAGGGAGTTTCTCTCCTGGTGTCCTGGCCGATAATAACCACCCCGAATAAAATCAGTCATTCGCTCCATTGCTGTTTGTGGGTCATTCCTGTATACAAACTTACCGCTGGGATTTGCCCACAAAATCCATTCAGTCCACTTTACTATGTACTCTGTGAAGCACGTTGGGACAAATCAACAATGTGATGAAGTGCTATAGCAAATGCAATGGATTGGTGTTGGGGGGGAATTTGTGCAATTTTGTAATGAATACAAGGAGACAATGTAGACTTTACGCCAATAAAATACACCCACTGCTAGGAACAACCGCGGATCTCTGTGATTTAAGGTTTTGGGGTCCTGCCCTCTTGCACCCCCCGCCCCACCCGCCCCCGCCTCTCCCTGGGGAGATCCCTCGCCCCACCCTCCCTCCCTCTGCTGAATTCACCCACACCATCAGGAGCAAGATGTTTCCATTCCTTGGCTCCGGCGCTTAACACTGTCAATGTGGGTGGTTCAGTTGTCAATGCAGATGTGAGGCATTTCGTAATATGCCTTCCATTTAATACAGGGGCTCATTACATCTTTCAGAAGTCTCAAAACGTTTCATAGAATATACTGTAAAGTGTAGTGACTGTTTACTTGGTTGGCAAACGCAGCAGCCAATTTGCGCACAGCAATGGCCCACCAATAACAATGAAGGGGACAACTGATTTTATCTGGGAGATTGTTGATCAGGACACTGGGAGAGTGAAACACCCTTCTCTGTTCCAACAGGATCTTTAGCGTCCACCTGGTCACAGATAGGGAGCTCGGTTTAGCGTCTCATCCAAAGCACAACAACTCCCCCAAGTATTGAACTGAAGTGTCTTGTCAGGTAGAGTAGTCCTAGATGGACAAGCAGGAGAAAGCATTTTAGCTGGTTACACTCCAGCAATTACCCCCAACATACACTCTGGGGTCCCCAAGCCTTGCCGTTCACCAACCTGTACTTGATAAGTCCCCAGAATTAGATAAACAGGCATGTGTCCCTCCAGGGAGAGAGTGCACATTCCATTCCAACAATCTAGGATAAAAACCTCCAGCCTGCCCCACCATTCAATAAGATCATGGCTGATCTTCTAATCTAATTCCAGCTATCCCCCGCCTTATCCCCATATATCTTAATCCCTTTTACATAAGAAATCTATCAATCTCAGTCTTGAATATGTTCA